>VYXC01007095.1:1957121-2094598 GCA_013397175.1 Platysteira castanea | reverse complement strand
AGAAAAGAAAGAAAGGAGAAGGTATCTTTCCCCCGAGCAATCAAGCAGTGATTTGTAACCCTGCTGTGAGTGTGGTTCGGGCTGCTGGGCAGGGCTCTAGACTGGTTATGGCAGCGATGCCATCCTGGGTAGGAGCCCCAGGAAAAAAAGCCTTGCCCTGGTTGTATGATATGCACTGAATGTGTGAAATCAGTCCTCCCTTTTCGTCCTTGCCTCCCTCCCTCCTTGCCAGCCCGCAGGTGATGGGCACAAAGCCAGGGCAGTGCCCCTGGATGAACTCTCTTTTACCAACCCCTTCCCTCCCTTCCTCTCAGTCCCTCCTCATCCCTCTCTGCCTTCCTGCCCTTTTTCCTCCCTCCAACATTTCAGGACAATTTTTCTAATTTGCTGATTCTTAAATGTATAGACTCAAGGCTTTCGAACACACAGTCAAAGGATTGTGGCACCTACGGGTAAAACACGCACCGGGCAGCCGCCGCCCTCCCGCAGACCGCAGGCTCCTGCCCCAGCCCTCCCTCTGCCCCTGCCGGCTGCTGCCAGAGCTAGGAGAGCAGCGGGACCAAAGTGGCTGCGCTTGGGAGTCGAGGGGGGGTCCTGGGGACCCGGCCCTGAATCATCCCCAACCCATCCCAGTGTGTGAGACAGGAGTGCTGCTCACCCAGGGCACCCAGCGCGGGCGTCGCGTTGGGAGGAACAACCCCACTCCTCCCCGCCCTTGTGGCTGTTAGTGGCCGTGGGGTTGTTCCCCCTCCCTCGGCTGTCTGCACCAGGGCCAAATTGGCCCCCGGTGTAAACTTTTAGTGAGCAAGGTTGGATCCTCGCTCCCCGCATGGGGGAAAGGCTCCAGGGTGCAGACAGCTGGGAACATGCCTGCAGCCCTGCTGGGCATGTCAGCACATCCAGTGCTCTTCCTCCCCATCCTCTCCCCTTCCCCATTCCTGCCCCATGCCTCAGTCCGAGCCTCAGGCACAAGCCAGCAGGGGACAGGGAGGGGGACCAGGCTTGTGAGATGGCTGGGAACCTACCAACACCTGCCTGCAGCTCCCTTGCCATTCTCCTCACGTCCCCATCCCCTGAAAGGATTGATGCATCTGCCTTTGAGCTGTTGTGAAATGCAGAGGCTGAAGAATAGCTCCACAGGCAGCCCTGGGAGGAGGGGGGAAGGAGGGGAAGGTGCCTTCAGGAGCAGACGGCTCAGCGGATGGCCGCAGTGGCCAGCCTTGCATCTCAATGAGGAGAAAGGCCTGGCAGGCAGCAACAGGGGGTGGTGGGGACAGGGAGGGAGAGACAGCAGCATCCTCACGATGGCCGATCTCCCCGGAGCAGAAGATAATCCCGACCTGGGGCAACACTGAGTCAGACGCTGGATCCTGCCTGTCCAGACTGGGCTGAGGATACAGAACCTTTCTGGGCCTTTTTTTCGTATGGATAATGGAGGATGAGGGGGAACCTCAGCTTGGCAGCTGCTCTCAGGAGGCAGGGAGCGGGCGGCACAGGCATTGTCAAGCCAATTTTGAGAAGACAACTGCCAGCACAAAAATAGCCTGCTCGGATGTGGCACTTGTGGAAGGCAATGCAGATGGGGGAAGAGGGGACAGAGAAGGGATCTTAGCTCCTTCCCCATGGCCAGAGTAGTATTCATGTCCAGAATGTGAGGGGAGATAGGTGACTCTGGTTGTGGCTTGCGCTGAAAGGGAAGATCTTGCATCATCTCCCCATCCCCCGTGTCTCCTGACAATCAACACCTCCCACTCATGGCACTGGCATGACCTGTCTGATGGTTTCAGATAGAGGCAGGGGACACTGCTGCAAGGAGGATTGTGGTGGCAGCAGCAGCCGTGGGTTTATCCTGTGCTTGTGCAATGAGCAGTGTGAGCCTGGGGTGGGAGGTGATGGGTGACAGTAGCCATGTGGGAGTAAGGACATAACTTTCCTCTGCCTCTCAGAGAGATCTGGGCTAGTGGGGCAGGCTCGTGCCAGTGGGGGCTGGACAGGCTGCCACTGAACAGGCACCAGCTGCTCACAGCATCACCAGTGATGGCGTGGTCATGGACAAGGGTGTGGAGCAGCACAAGGAGTCCATGCACAGGAACACTGTACTGTGCTGCCTCTGCACAGCAGGATCTCGTGCTTTTGGGAGAGGATATCCTGCTTAGGTCTGACTTTGAAAGGGGAAAAGACTGATTAAAAGGTTGCTAGGCCCAGCCTGGCTCCCTTTTTGTGCAGACTGGTTTGGCTGAAAGGATTGGAGATTCTGCACAGGGAGAGAACAAGCAATGGCTGTTAATTGCCCAGTATCTCCAGAAGAAAACCCTTTCCTGGGACTGCCTGTCTCTTACCCCAAGTGGCTTTTTGTTCTTGTGGCTCCCAGGCACTGTGTCAGCTTGTGCAAGGCCACAATTTTGTCCACTCCTCTCTCTCACTCTCTTGCTCTCATTTCTTTTTTGGCCGATGTCATGGGCTTTTACCCTGTCAGGTCACCTGCAGACACTGTGTTCCCAGCTGATGAGATTCCCTTTTCACCATTCTGCGCAGCAGCTGCATCCTCCCTTCCTCACTTCTTTCCTCCTCCTCCTCCTCCCCAGCACTGCCACCCTGTCCCTTTCACCACCTCTTTGTACTGTCACAACGACAAGGTGAGCTCGGGAGCCGGGTGTGACACTGAGCCTCAATGCTGCATGTTTAGGCTTAGGTGGGCTCTGAGGAGAGTTTATTGGTCCCCAGAAGATGGGAGATGGCTGAGACCAGTGCTCAGACTCTGCTTTGCTCTTAGCCCCACCACGTGCAGTGACTGCCTTGGAGAAAGGCCCTGTTGTTAGAGTTATTGTGAACTGTTGCTCAGAAGAGCTGGATAAGCTGCGGTTCTGTGATGTGACATCTGCTCTGGTCCCCTCTGTCATTGTTGGACAGAGGTTTGCTGGGGGCAAGGAGAAGATTGCTTTCTGTTCAAAGACTGCTACATCCCTTTTTGGCATGACAGTTTTGGAGGGGAAGAGGGAAAGCAGCTGTGCTGCATTCCTGGTGAACGCCCTGAGACCTCATTTCCAGAAGCACCTTTCCTGGAGCAGAAGAGAGCTTCCCATCAGCATGGACTGGTGATCTTCCCCTGTAGGAAGAAGGGCTCTGCAATGGGGCTATGTGTGAGGGGAAGAAAAGCAGATTTTGGGGGAAACTCTCACAGGGTATCAACATCTGAGTGTTTGGAGTCAAAGGGAAATGAGCTCGTTCTAGGAGAGATACTTCCCTGTGCCCTGCCTCTACTTAGAGCAGAGAGCTATCCCTGCTGCCTGGGAACACCCACAGGTCTCACCCAGCTCTGGGGCAAGCTCAGGCCGAATTCCCAGCACATCCAGCCAGACCTTCCCCCCACCCAGCCTCTTCCACCTGCAGTTTTCTCAAGGGAGTTGTGAAAGGGAGGTGAAATGGAACACCAGTCTGAGCACAGCTGAGAAGGGGCCATAGGGTCTTCCCTGTCCCAGCTGCAAGCTGCTCCCTAAAAATTAAAATTGTTTGCACCAACTCAGTCACCCAGGGGTGTCACTGAAATGATGCTTTCTTGGAGGTGAAGGTGCTATTTTGGTGCATGGTACAGGTGGAAATTGTGTGCCAGGGCTGCAAACTGCAGGCAGTGAATGTGGCTCCAGCCTCAGGGTCCCATCAGTGACCTGGTTTGTGTTCTCCTGCCATTATTTTTCCTTCCACCCCAGTCTGTCAAGTTGCGAGGCAGAAGCTGAAACGTAGCAAAGGGAAGAGATGCAGAATTCTGCCAGGCTGAAAGTCCATCCTGTCTCCTGCAAAACCTGCCCATCTGGCCTTTTTAGATGTCCCTGGATGCCTGGATTTTGGGGGTGAAAAAGTCTGAGCTGCCTCATTTCACGCCTGTCCTTGGGTCTGCAGGGTGCTGAATTGCAGGCGGCTGGCTGGGCACTGTGCTGCCCAGACAAATGTGAAAACTGGAATCCTTTAAAGAGGCTGCTTGCTTGAGAGATGTTGTTAGGTTTGAGCTGCTTGCTTGTCCCCAGGAGTGGGTGGGGACAAGTTGAGAAAATATGTGGGGGAATAAAAGAGCCAAGGAAAGGGAAAGACTGGTTTTATAAGGCAACTGAGTATCTTGGGTTGGGAAATCAAGACAGATTTGGGGAGTGTGGTGTAGAATTTTAAGTAGCACAATGGATACAAGCAAAAACAAAGAAAATAGCAACGTACTGTAGCTCCAGGAAAAGTTAGCTATGAAGCTGGGAAAATACTGGTTTAAAAAGGAGGCAGAAACTAGTAAAATCAAGGGTCCATTTATGCAGGTGCAAAACAAAATCACTAGGCTTTGTGCTTTTCTGTGATTTTTTTTTTTTTTTCCTGTAAGAAAATGCAACTAAAAGAAAGTCTGAAAAGTTACACTTTTTCAGGGGCTCAGAGGGAAGTGTAATACTCTACGAGCTGCTTCCTTTCATGTGAAAGGCTCTTATTTCCCAGAACTCAAATGTGTAGGTTTTCTTGAGTTCAGGATATGGACTGAAGAATGCAAACATGGTCACCACAAGCCCCCAGACCCAGAGGTAGTTCTGAACACTTGATCAGCATTCAGTCATGTGCCAGGTCTGTGTGAAGACAGCGTTTTGTTCAGCATGTCATCTTAAGAAGTTTTTTTTGAAATCTTTTGAATTTCTGCCCTCCCCAGGGAGTATCTCCATCCTTTCCTGATCTGGCCAGGAATCAGCTGAAGCACTACAGCCATGGCTTGTAGCCAATGTTTTCACAACAGCTCTAGGTGTGTTCTCTGGTTGTAAGGCAATGATGAGAATAAGCAAGGGGAGTAAAGGAGATCCTGGCTGTGATAGCACCCTGTGGTGGCTCCTCTGATAGCTGGAAGGCTCTGGGTGTCAACAGGGCTCCTCTGCTATGAGGCTCACAGGTGCAGGCATGTCTTTGGTGCAACCCAAAAGTTTTGTTCTCCATCCTCGTTCAGTGGCTTTCTGATGGATGGTGGGCTCACGGAGCCTTGGCATAGCGGCGCTGTCTCCAAATGAGTACCGAAAATAGAGGAAGAGAAAATTCCCCTCTCAGCACTGCTTTTCAGGAGTGGATAGACTTGCTTAACTCTCAGGTACCTTCTCCACTCCTGCACCAAGGCGTCTCTTATATCAGTAGCCGTTTAATGCTTACATAGCTGCTAAATCCTAAAAATTCTTCCCCCTTTGCCGCTGTCCTTGAAAGTAGAGATACTGAGTTTCAAGCCTGGAGAAAGTAGGTGTTTTCAAAACATCTGTTCTGGCTGGCAGTGTCATAAATGACACAGGCAGAGATGTCAGTCGCTGCTCTGGGAGGAATGGAGGAGCATTCCATCTCTCCTGTGCCTCTGATTCCTTTCCAGTGCAACACTGAGCCATGAAACCACTCCCTGAGGGAAGTGATTGGAGTCCTATTGCTTGCAATTTTGAAAAACTTAAAAGAGGAAAGAGATGAGAGACCAAAGAGAAAGAATGGCAAAAATACTCCATCTTTCCCCCAGGGTTAGGTAAGCTGGTAGGTTAGTTTTGTGTTGGTGGCTTGAGTTTCTCACAGACCTAATCTCACGGCTCTTTTCAGACAAAAGGAATAACCATTGGTTCCTCCTCCCTTCTGCGCATCCCACGATTTTTGCAGCTCTGCAGGGGGGAAAGAGGCACAACAAATGTCACCATCGCTTCCCCACGCTGTCAGGAGTCCTCCATAGGAGCTGCTCTCCCACCCTGACTGATGCCACTGCTGAAAACTGGAACGCTTGTTCTGAGGGGGAGTTTAACTGCTCAACTACTGGCTGCTTAGGACAAGGTCCCAGCAGGGAAGGGCTGAAATACCTCTAAAGAAAATCGTAGCTCTGGGAGGTCCAAATCTCTTCTTGCATGCTTTCTCTTGCTCTCTGCTTGCTTCCAGCCTCTCCAGTCTTTGCTGCTTGATACTCAGATAACTGAGTTTCTGCATTCCCTCCCTTTACAGAGCACAGAGGGCTGGTGAAGCTGTTTGATTTCAGTGTGGTAGGTGAGATCAGATTTCTCCCTCCATGCCCTCTTCTTTTTCTCCCTGTGCAGCTCCTGTCCTTGCGGTTCTCAGGACTTGACTAGCAGAGTTTTTAAATGAAGTGAAAGTCTTAATGTGAGGTGAATCCCAAGACCACAAACAGTTTGGACTTCAAACAGTGAGAAAATTGGCGCCGGATGATTCCGCACACAAAGCAGAAAACTTTCATTTCCTGCAGGCAGGATGGAATTGACTGTTATATTAAGACTTCAGAAGGAGCACTGCCCCGGAGTAATTTCACTGCTGTCAGGCAGTGTTGACATCTAGATTAACCTCTGTGCAGTGAATTTTACAGCAAAGCTCATTGTAATGCATGTGGGGTATCTCCTGTAAATCCCAGCTGAAGCCCACAGTGTCCCACCCTTCTGCACAGGAGAAAGGGTCGGGGAGCAGCCGCTATCATTTCTGACCCCAGCAAAGCGTGACTCCAGCCTCATCCAGGCCAGTTCTGCTGAAACTGATTTTCTGCCGTGCTAAAGTGACAATAGCTCCAGCCTATATTTTTTTCCTTTTAATTCCCCAAAGAGGTTTACATCACAAGGCTGAAATTTTTGCCGGTGACAAACAGCTCCCTTCATGTATCCAGCCAGCAGTACAGTCCTAATTAAAAGGCACTAGTTAACTAGTGGCAATTAGCTGCTTGCGCTGATTAACTCCAAGACATACAATCCCCACACACAAAGCTCTGATCAGATGTGATCTAAATGGCAGACAAACTCCCAGCTGATGTGAGATGGTGGCATCCAATCCTACTCACCAGCACACAGGCACAGAATGAACGCTGCCTACCAAACCAAAACTGCATGAATCAAAGAAATTCACGCAGTTAACTCAGTGCAAGTCAGAGGACATTGCAAAAGAGGAGGCCTCTTGGCTCCTGAACTGAATGCTCCTGCTGATAAGTTGAAAGCATAGGCCTGACCCCAAGCCCTTCTGTCCTTTCCTGTAAGAGGAGATTGAGCAGCAGGATTTCCCAGGCAGGACCACAACAGCTTCTTCACTTTTGTGCTGGCAGAGACAATCCTGTCTGTGGTTCTTAAGACGCATCTCTCAGATGCACTTTGGGAAAAAAAACCACTAGCATATAAAAAAATATGGAAAGGGAAAAGAAGGTTTCTTTGTGTGTTTTTGCCACACCTGCTTATTCATACACTTATTTTCCTACTCAGACATTGCTCTGCAGTCATCTGCAGGAGGTTCTAGGCAAGAGAAAAGCTATCAGGTGCTGCAGAGATCAATCACTAGCCCTAAGGGCAAAATCTCAGTAGTACTTCTAGGAATCTCTTTCAGAGCCCATCCATCCTCTCACCCACAGCTCTTCATAGTAGGCTTACTATTATATTTGCCAAAGGTTTTGGACAGCCTGTGAAGAGGTGACATATCTTCAGTTTCCCCTCATCTTCAGAAGGGATTGTGACATTTCTGTAATTCGACCCATCAGGAAGATTCCTTCAAACTAACATTTACTACCCCCAATCAGAATACAGCTGAAAAGGCTACCCAAGGTTGTAGAAAAGGTCAAGCTCTTGCTTTGGACTGGAATTTGCTTTGGAAGGAATTTGATGGACCAATTTAACCACCACAGCACATCAAAACCTGGTGGCTTCATTTAAAAAGTAATCAGTATTGTATTTCGCTTTAGACATCCGTGCATTAGTGTTCTGCAAATATGATTTCCTCTTTGTTTGCATTATTGATGCCATAAAATGTCAGACACATTAAAGAAAAAAAAAGAGGCCAACCTTTGGGGTTTGGAATGATTCTGGCTGAATTGCAATTGGGTTACTTTTCTTTTTATTTCCCATGGCAGCAATGCACTGTTACTCATTCTGCTATTGTTTTACAAAGAATTCTCTCTAAGTGCATTTATTCAGCCAACCATATTTCAGGAAACACATAACCTTGCTATTTTTTGCTGTATGTGGCAGCGTGTGTGAATGTGTGTTGGGGAGAGGAGGGGAGGTGGAGCTTTCCACAAGAGCCCTCCCATGTCTGGTAGTGTGTTGGCTTCGTGCAGTGCTGCATGACTCCCTCCTGCTCAGGTGCCTGGTTTGATTTAACCTCAAGAACTGACTTTTGTAATCAGGATTTGAGGTCTTCTGGTTTAGCCCTGCCCAGAATCTGTCATCTGCTCTCACCATTCAGCAGCCATCTGCTATCCACAGAGGTTCCTCGATGTCTATGCCACAGAGATTACACAGTAATTGAGTCTCAGGCATGCGATAGAAGAGTTTTAGCTCATTCTGATCCTGGACCAGCAGCAAGTTTGCTGATTTAGCTTGGTTCCCACCCAAAGTTCAATGGCTACAGTTCCCAAGACAAATACTCTTAGCTGCTCAGTGCTTTTTCTCACAGACCATTACAAGTACAGGCCTTGGCTGCTGTAGCTGTCTGCCTCACCTCTCTGTAATGAATGCAGATCCATTTTTCAGTGTTCTTGGGAAATTTTTAAGGATATTTTCCCTCTTAAAATCTAAGAAATTCTCAAGTATTGTCTCCTTGAAAGTAAAAGTGGAGAAATAAGGTGGAAATACCTCCCTTGTGTAGGAATTTTCATCAGTGGCAAAATTTCAGCTTTTCCTCGCAATGATGACAAGACTTGGGTGCAGGGAGAGAAGAATGCAGTGGAGCAGTCTAAGAAAGGGACTCAGCTAGGACCTAGACTGCAAAGTCGTCTGTTCACCTACTAAGCCATTGCCAGCTTCATGCAGGAAGAAATACCCAGCTTTTCTCGAGCAGCTTCCTGCCCAGCTCTCCTGTTCCTACTCCATTTCTGAGGAGTGACCTTCAGATGACCTTCAGACCTCCTTATCTCACCCAGATCCTTCCTGGGGCTATCCAAACAGCCCAAAGAAGTGATGACAGGGGCTGAATGGGTGTGTAATTCAGTGTCTTTCTCTCCCTTTTTCATCAGGGGCAGAGATAGTGAAAGTGACAGAACAGAAAAATTATTTTCTCCAACAGCAGTGATCCAGTTTCTTTTTAAACTCCGATATTTAAGAAGCCATACAGCAGTACCTATAAATATGCCTTGAAATGTTGAATGAGCACAAGAGTATATTTGATTTTGTTTTTATGCCTATAATTTCTCTCACCAAGAATTCAGCCATTACTCAGCTCCCAGCAGGTTGTTCTGATTGCTGGAGAGATGGTTGGGATTGATTCCGGCTGTGACCTGTTCCAGGCCGGCCTCGTTCTTGTGTAGCTAGATTGAAACAATAGAAATCAGCAAGAGACTGAATTGTTGTTCCTGTGTAACTGAACCTCCTTGTGCAACTCCAGGCTAAACGGTGAAGGCGTTGAAGACCCACAACTTTGAAGTCAGTAAAGGCTGTAGATACTGAGAGGCACTGAACAGATGTTAGGAACAGAACGGCAGGAGAGAGAAAGGCTACAAGAGAAAAAAATAAACAAACCAACAAACATTACATCAGAAAAGACAGTGGTTGGTTTATAATACAAGAAAATCCACTGCTGTACATGAGAAGATTTGGAATATTCACCCTGACAACCGAGAACATTGGCCACCAGGACAAGAGCAGCTCTATATCCCGCTAACCTCCTCTCACTTTTAATTTCCTTTTTCTCCTTCTCCTGCTAATACAAAACAAATCCTGGCTTATGACCTTCCTGGAAACTGAAGTTAAGAGGCAGATTTGGGAGAGGGTGAGAGAGACCAGATCCAGCTGGATGATACAACTTTATAGCCCAGCACCTTTCAGTCGCAAGTGCCTGGTGTGCCCTTTCTTCTAATTTTTTTTTTCTTTTTTAAATAAAAGCCTTAATTGGTGCAAGCAGTGTTCACAAAAGACCTAAAACAGTTCAGCCCCCATTCTCTCGGTAGGATGGAGGTTTCCGCAGACGGACAGACGTCGTGAGCCGCGTCCCTGCGGATCAGCACCGCGGACAGCGGCACCGCCCGCGCAGGTCCCGGCCCGGCCGCCTTCGGTGAAGGAACCCCGCTTTTGAGGGAATCATGCCCACACTGCCCAGGGAGCTGCTGTCTCACCCTTCCTTCGTGTCTCCCGTGTTTTTTCTACTGTGGAATCATTATCTGGTATCTTGTTTTCAAGTGATGGAGGAGGGATGGTTTAAAACACAAACCAATCATTCAGATGCAAGAGAGAAGCATTTTTTCCCTTCAGAACTAAAACTCTCTGCCCCACTTCTTCCTGCATTGGTGTTCCACCTCTGAAGGCTCCATCTCTAATTTGGGTTGTGAAAGGTTCTTATCTGCTCATCCACTGGGACAGTTTGACAAATGGAGAGATATTGCACTGGTAGCCCTTTAGAAACAGAATCCTTATTTTATTGGAAGCATCACGTGATTCAGATTTCAGCTATCAATTACATTTACTGTTGGTAAAGGGTAAACAGACAAATCTCTTGGAGAATTGCAAGTAAGGGACATACAAATGACACTGTGGCCACTGAAAGTTATTTTCACATTAATCCACAAGAAAAAAGAAAAAAAAAAGAAGCCACATTGCTGTGTAGTGGAGGGTTGTCAGAATCATGGAACCATAGAATGGTTTGGGTTGGAAGACACCTTAAAAATCACCTAGTTTCAACTCCGCTACCATGGGCAGGGACATTTTCCATCTGACTAGGTTACTCAAAGCCCTGTCCATCCTGGCCTTGAAGAGTCAGACAAAGATGAAGAGCCATGCAGGCAAGGCCCCAGATGGAGAAGCAGTCTTATCTCAGAGAGAAAGTCAAGTGTCTCTGTGCTCATCTTATTCAGCCAGCATATTTGGGATTTCACCCCACAGGTATTCCTGGATCATACTAAGGAAGATATACCCTCAAATTGGGGTTGAACATCTCCTGGACCTCTTCATTGTGATGAGAAGCTGTTGGCTAGGAGCATGCAGGCTCATTACATCCCTGAAAAACTTAGTGAAGAAGAAGAGCTGGAAAAGTAGGCCAGAAAGTTGGGCTATTCCCCCCACTCAACATATGCTGCTTTCTAGAAGCAGTTTCCTCTGTATCCCACCTCCCACACACTCCCCAGCTGTGGCTGGAAGTGACTACAATGGGACACGTGGATGGACACTCGGAGACAGAGAGGACTGGGAAGCACCTGAGGCACAAGGCTTCAAAACCCGTAAGTAGCAATACTGAAAGTGAGGAATTAAGGCCAGGCTTCTGATGCTTAGGGCTGTCTGAGAGTCAGAAAGGATGAGCTTGCAAGGGATGGCAAAGACGATTTAATTAGGGGCTTAGAGAACAAATGGTGCTAAGAGTAGGGATCAGAGGAGCCTGGTGGGACACAGGGGGAGGAAGGAAATGGACAAGGACTGGATTCCCAGGGAAGGGTCAGTGATCATGAGGGTGGTGAAAGTCGGATAGGAACTGTGGTGAAGCAGAAGACAGCCCTGGTTGGGGAAGAACTGGAGATGTGAGGAAAGAGTCCCTACAAAATGTTGTGTGCTCATCTGAATGAGTCCTGAAGGTTTCTCCAAACCTTTGGTTCTGCTGGGCTTCTTCCAGGCCCACATTCTCTGCTTCAAACCTGACAAACATCATAACTTTAACTGCATTTATTTTGCTCTCTGACAGCTCTGGTTTCAGTACTAAGAGTCTAAATTGTTTTAGTTCCCCTCAATCCTCCTGTTCAACCCCCATAACCAGCTAATTCCTTGTGTGAAGGAGAATTGGCGCTTTTTTTTAGGTTTTCTATTCTTTTTTTTCCAGAAGCGTCCATTAAATTTTCAGCTAAACTGGAAGGCAATTTTTTGCATGAGAGCTTTACATAGATAGGTTTAAAGCAGAACGAAAATAAATAAATAACTGTACTAAATTACCTCCCCCTCCCCCACCTTGTCTTAATGAAGTGCTGTTTTACATAAGTTATTTCAAGAGAAATGAAGTATTTTTGGGCAGGCAAGTGATCAGCATTTATTGAGCTTTCCATGAGTGTTGCAACTCCCCCTGAATCTTCTGGGTCAGGCAAGGAGGCGAGATTTCCCCAGGTAAAGACTGAGGATACACAACTTGCTTGGGTGAAGGCTGTGTTGGGGTCTTCAGACTGTGTTTGGGAATGTTTTTAGGGGCTGCACTGTGCACTTACCTCCAGTAATTTCTCCAGGGTTTGTGTGTTGAAGCAGTGCTGTTTATCAGTGGTTTGTGTGGCAGTGTGATGGCCTAGGCAGAAAAATCACCCTGATTTCCTGTACTGGCCTCAAAAAAAACCCCATGCACCTTCCAGAAATCTGCAAGGGTAGACTTAACTTCCAGGAAACTCCTCCTCTTCCCAGCTGAACTGCCCTTCAACAGTGCAGGCAGGCTTGGCCCCCAGAAGGTGCTGCTCCACGGCTCTCTCTGGCAGGCGAGCTGGGACTGAGAGGAGGATGGGGCTACAGCTCAGAGGAAAGACATTTTGATGGCATTTGTGTTTGTTACTATTATTTAAAACAGCTTATTTTAATCTCTGCTAATGTCACGGAAAGTCTGCATGAGCAGAAAACAAATCCTCTGGTGATGTATGCTGAATTGATTTCTTTTATTTGGCAGACTTCTTTCTACACTGTGCACCAATCCACGTTTGCTTAGTCTGGGGCTTCTTTTGCATCTTTTGAATCCTATTTGCCATTTTGCAACTGAATTGATGGTTCTCAACCTTCTCCAAACCGCAGTGTCCCCTTCTCCAAACCAAAATTCACCATTTTCCCCTGCTGGGAACAAGCCAGGTCACCCCATAAAGGAGATTCTGGTGAGAGCGAGGAGGTCATGATCTCCACCTGCCCACCCCACCTCCACTGGCTCTAACTCAGAGGATGAGGAACTCTGATCTGAGTTTTGGCCAAGGTAGGGTCCCTGCTTGTCCCCTACCTGCCGCATCGTGTGCATCGAGCGCGCTGCTACCCTGGAAGGGGATGACTGATACAGCGTTAGTCACACTTAATGAAGGGTTTTTAAATTAAGAATTTGAAGTGAGGTCCAGGGACCTGTTAAAGTGCTGAGGTATTTACCCTCTCCAGACCTTCCCTTCCTTCCTGCCCTGCTTTGGCCCTTCCTCTCTCCCCAGCCTTGAAATGAAACAGAAAATTATTTTTTTAAAACTGTGTTGATAATTTATGTTTAGTATAAAGGATGATTTAATGGCATCACCAAAGGTCATTTTTTTCATCTCCGTGTTACCGCCCCAGCCCCAGAGGCTGTGCATCCCCTCTTTCCCATAACTCCACTGCCCTCCCTGTCATTCACCTCACACATCTCCTGTCACCACCCCACCCCAGCGTTCCACGCGCCAGACACCTGCTTCAGGTTCAGCCAGGGACCGATGCAGAACAGAGATTTCAGACCGAAACCTCCACTCCAGACCACCACGAACTGGAACCATTTCCACCTTGAAAACAGTCAGTTGCTGCAAACGACAGGCAGACTCATTTCTTGAATTACGTAAGGTTTTTTTTAAAGCCTTTTATACCTATTTACGTGTGCGCGTGCGTGCACCGTGTGTGCACAGTGGTACCTGTGTGCACAGATGCACACGAATCTCTCTCTCAAGTATAAATATATTGTATGTTAGAGCTGTAAATACTCCTTGGTCATGTGTCTATGTCTTCTTCAAAGTATCATATCCTCAGTGTTATGTTAACAACTCCATTTATTGATTGATGAAACTGTGTGTAGACCTGTACACTCCTGACATAGTTTATGTAGCTCTCTCTTCTCAAATAAAGTACAAAACTACCACCAGCAGGTCCTCCTCTCCTCTTTGTTCCATGTTGAACATTCAGCTTTAATTCATATAAGTCTGACACTTGAAATTTATGCAGTTTTCAGCTATCTCAATGGTATGGAAAACTCCACATGATGTTTTAGGGATTTTATGTTGCTGGTCAGGCCAGCAAGTGTAAGAGTTGTGATAATCTGTAGGTAAAATGCTGTCCCAACTGCGGTAAATGAAGATCTCCATACTGATCTCATACTCCTCACTTACCTCCAGGTACAACCTACACAGCCACAGCTGCCTTCATCCTGGTAGAGACAACAGGAGCCCATCCTCCTCCTCCTCCTCCCCTCTTGGTGGGTCTCTGCACCATTACACCAACCAGTCCTCCCACAGTGCAGAAATTTCCCCTTGGCTTAAAAGGATCCAGTCTCTTGTTGTGCTGTTGGCTTCTTGCTGCTTGGGTTGCTCGGCCCCCAAACTCCACTCCAGGCTTGGGGTTGGGAACAAGACTCAGGATTATGGCAAAATCCACCTCTGTCACTCGCTTCCCCTTGACTCCAGGCTTCATGCTGAAATCACAGGAACCAGAGGATATTTACCATTGCAAGCTGAAAAAAAACCCTCTTTGCACAGATACACTTACTGTAAAAAACCATAAAGATGATTTGTGAAGTAACACTTAATTTACTGCAACTGACACCAGACTCCAGCTGCCAGAAATTTGACTGACAATTTCTATTTATTTATATCCTGCTATACAATATCTGCCTTAATGTTGTAAATTTTTCTGATTGGAATTTCACAGTGTCTGCCTGGATATTTATTGATCATAAAATAATCTGCACAACCCGTTAAAGTCAAGGCAGGGAGAATGGATGCCAGAGAAATCACTCAGCAGGATCTGGCTACCAGTGCCCAGGTAACAGAAGATGCTCAGATGCTATTTTTACAGCATTATGTATCACCCAGAGCCAGTCATTTGAACTGCTTTTCTGCTGTTTCCCAAAAGCCTCTTCTGAAATGCTTCCAAGAGCCTGGTATTGAGTTCCTACCAGCAACTCCATATGGACCCTGCAACATGCCTCATTTGCAGCTCCTCACCGTTGAGAAATCCCACCTTTGCAGTGAAATCTGGTGTTTTCACAACTGTTCTTTCAGACAACCCACGAGGGAAATGTTTGGCTCTTCCTGCAGCAGTAAGACCACTTTTTTTTTTCAGCTATTATTTTTGGCAGGCAAAGACAGAAGCATTCAATTTCTGCCCACGAGGGAAAAATTGTGAAACTTGGTCCCAACTGGGAGTTCCCGTATAGCCTGGTGAGGAGAGTCTCTTACTTCATTCACAGCTTCAACCATGCAGCTTTCCAGTATCTCCAACGGATTTTGCCTTCTGAGTTTGGGCTTTTTTAAAAAAATTTTTTTGTTTCATTTTGGTGTTTTTTTTCCTAAGGGGCATTTTTCTCCCCTGTGGAAGTTAGAGGTGTGTGCTCTTCTCATGTGGGTGAACACAAAAATTTTGTTTTCTCACCAGCAGCCTCCCAGTGTGACATCCTTCCCCCTCATACACACACACGTCCCCCCTACTCCAACCCACCATTCTTCTGCCTTCTCCTGCTCTTGTCCAGCAGGAGTTTGCTCTCTTCCCTGTAAATACTGCACTAGCTATTCATTCTTGCTGCTTTTTGGGGTCCCAAACCAGGCCTCACCTCACCCCTCCTCAAACACAGCTCCCTTTTCTTTCTCAGCATCACAATAATAAACAAGCAGCTGATGATTTGCCATGTTAGCTCTGGCCAGGCACTCTGATGGATAAGGCTCCCTTTTATTATTGATTTAAGGCATTTATGTGATAAAGACCTTTTGAAATTGATTTAAAATGCAATAAAGAAAAAAAAAATCACAGTTTGACCAACTTCCCTTGGAGTCACCCTGTTCTGCCCCGTCTCGGTACTTGTTGCTGTTTCTTTGCCTACCCAAGATGAGCTGGTTTCAGGAGCATGCAGCAGCTGGTGGAGTATCTAATGGGCTGGGAATAAACCCCCCCCAAAATAAGCAGCAGCCGAGGGGGCTGTCAGGCCACAGGCACTTGCCCCAGACTGGACAGCATCCTGTGTGGGAAGTGGACAATGGACAGGCTGGATCCGCTCAGGGCTCCCTGTGACCTTTTCAAGCTCCATAAAACCCTTCACAGATTACCCTTCAGAAAGCAGGGAAGGCAAGCAGACCCCTGCATGCCCTCTGGGCAGAGGGAAGGGAGAGGTCTTGGCCTTCCCCCAGGTTGCAGAGAGAGCCAGATGAAAGGTTAACAACAAGATGTAATCACGAGGTAAAAGCACAGGGCTGGAATGGGACAAATTATTTCCTGTTGAATTGTGGCTTCTGTTATTCCCAGAGAAAAGCAGCAGGTATTCAGGAGCTTCTCATTAGCCAGCATGATTTCCATTAGGCTTTCTATTAACATTTTGTGGCCGTAATAAACACCTACATAATTAACACACAAAAAAAGGAGCCCATTCCAGGCTAGCAGGAGTTGCCAGACCAAGCTGGGAATAGCATAAGCAGGTCAGCTCCTGCCTGGAACATTCTGCTTGCAAAGGAATTGCCCTTTCCATCCACCTAGGACAATTCCCTTGCAAAGAGTTAACTTTTAGTGCTTCTGTTCTCCTGCCTCAGTCTAGGAGAATATCTGACTTTGCTTTGCAGCCGTAAAAAAAAAAAAAACAAAAAAAACCACCAAAGTGAGAGAACAGGGTAGGAATTGTCCCTGGAGAGATTCAGGACACTCCGGTATTCCCTAGTCCTTTGGCATAGCTCTGAGGAGCCTTTTCCTGCTAAAACCTGACAGAGAAAGAAGTCCCTTAGGATCCCAGACAGTAGATAAGCCCCAGGAGCTCATTCCAAGTCCCCATGGAAAGAAGATGGAACTTGCTATAACCTGGGCTTTTTATAACCACGACGCACGCCAGCACTTCACGTCCACTGAGAACTGATGAACTGTGGGGAAAAGAGACACAGAGGTAAAACACAAACTTCCCAGTGCCAAGTCACAGGCTTTCCATGCCCTATCCGCCTTGCTAAGGGCATGAAGAACATTTCTGAGCGTGGTATTCACAGTGAGAGCTCACAGGTAGCTCTGGCTCCTCCCCAGCCCTTGCCCTCCTCCTCACCCATTGCCAAAGGTACCACTGCCAAGCCTGTGCCCCGGAGATTGAGGACATGTCACTTTGACAGGGCTGCCTGACCCCCTCCTCCTCATTTCAGACTCCTGCTGCTAAGAATTTGTGTGCCCTTTATCGTAGCTCTGAAATACGGAGAGACACTTTGGAATTCAATTAGTCAAACAGTTGCCACAGCAACAAAAACATATAAACTTAAATGATTTATACTCACAGACACCACTTCAAATAGGAATAAATTTAATACAGCAGCTGGGAATGAAATGCATTGTACAATAAGAAAATTGTATTTTTTCTCTCCCTGATGATAGGCCTCAAGGTCTTAATGCAATATAGATGAAAAAAGATATTTGGGCAGAAGGAAGCAGAATACATTGTGCTGTATTTACAAGGCCTGCTTGGAGAGTACAACACATAATGAGCATGTACATCTAATCACAGAGCTGTGATGCTGTTTGCAGACAGACACACATCAAAGATTGCAGCTACCAAGTTGACTGCTTGGTTTCACTTTCTTTCTTTGTCTTCACTTTCTTTCTTTGTCTCTCCTTCATCTCATAAAACCTTTCCTGCTGGCCTACTCCCAGGTGAAAAACAAATCTACCCTCATTCCAGCAGCTTCCCCATCCCCTATAGTGCCAGGTCCCTGCCTGGTAAAGAGATTGTGGCTTTTCCTAGAAGAAAAAAATTACTTTAATTCAAACATAGTTGGGGGACTCAAAGTGGAAATTAATTCCAAGAAATATGCAGGAAATATTTTCCTCTGCAAGAACATTGCAAAATCTTGCAAGAAAATCTAGAATAGTCATTCAAGTGATGGTCACCTGCAGTATTTTTGCCCATAAAAGGCTGAACATGAAGTGAATGCCACACTTCCTACAGTTCTCCTTTGACTCTGAGATTCCCTGGACAGAACTACAGGAACACGGGATGTGAGATCACAGAGAAGATAATGCACGTACAGACCTCTGGCATTAGCACAGCTTCAGTGCATCCTCAGTCCGGTGCATACAAATACAGCTTTTTCCAACCAGCAAAGGTCTCATGAATGAAAGTGGTGCAGGGGCTTAGAGGAGCCTTGTGGTTAGTTTCCAGTAAACAGGAATTGTCCAGAAGTTGTGCAGAAGCTGCCTCCTTCCTTTCTAAAGGCACAGCAGCTGGTTTAACTCAGAACTGTGGAAGGTTGTGTGCTCGTAGCTCATCTGCCTCTTTGTTGAGGTGCCAAAGCCAGCTGCCTTGGCACTGCCTGGGCCAGAAACAGCCAAGCAGTGCCTACACTGCAAAAGGAAGTGGAGTTCCAACCACTGGCTCTTCATTTCCCCTAAGCAGAAGTTAGCTTGTCATGCAACGAGGCATTTTGGAAGTCCTCACCTGCCTCCACAAAGCCTGACCAGCGTGGCCAGCCACTGCTATCAGTGGGATCTGAGGCTGCCGACACCCTTGGAGGGCTCAACACTATGAGCAGTTCCATGAGATCTCTCGTCTGACCTGCTCCACTAGACAGCATTTATGGTGGGAATAAGAACTTTATTTCCTGTCCAGATCGTGCTCATAACACCTTCTCGTGCACTTCACAAGAGCTCAAACAGGACGAGTCTCACGCACTTTGGGGCCCTTTGTGCAAAGGCAACCTCTCTGTCTCAGACCGTGTTTTGAGCAAACACTGCAGATCCAAGTGCAAGAGGCAAAAGCCAGAAAAGGACCTTTGAGACAAACCCAACGCTTTTGTCTAAGTTCAAACCAACAAAACCACGGGCCGCAGCTCTAACAGAACTTGCTGGCTCCTCAGTGTAAAGAATTGCTGGGGTGAGTTTTCGTGGCTTGTTTTAGGCGGGAGGTCAAGAGTGCTGCTCATTAGTAGAGTTGGCAGGTGGGGTAGAGAGTCCAGGATGCTTTGGGTGCAAATTGAGATCAGCACCTGCAATTCTCTTTGGCAGCTTTGGAAAGGAAAGCACACAGATGCACAACAACAACTAAACAAAGCTAATAATGAAATCATATTTATGTAGGCAGGAAGGAAGCTCAATTGCCAGGAGAGTACTAAAGTCTACAAGTGTAAATACATACCAAATAAGTCAGCTTGATGAGATGCCAAGTTTGTTCAGCAGAGTATGGCACTTCACTGCTGAAGTGTTCCTGCAGGAGGGAAACCAGGAAAATGTCAAAAAGGTCACTGGGTGAAATGTGTGGCTCCACCAGGAAACTGTGCAAACAAGCTCGTGTCAGTAGCTCCAGCCCTGTCTTGTGAAGCGCCTGTTGTTTCTGTCACACTGAAGCACAAACATTTCACTCCTGAGCTGAGCTAGAGCTCACTACTCTTCTCCACGTGGCAAAGCAGAAAACACCACAATTTATGGGTCAGATGTACTGAGTTTGCTGCCTTAAAGGTTCTGGATTTCAAGTACAAAATCAGAGAGAAAAGTACTGACATCCTGAGGGATACGGTGGGGCAAGTGTGTGAGGATTTGTAGGACTTGTATGGCCAATATTTGACAATGAAGTATCCAAGGCAATAAAGGAAACAAGCATCTTTACAACATCTCTGAGCCTCACTCTCCAACCAGACTATTCACATATTCTGAGTCAAGAGGGGGAAAAAACCTACAAAACAAGAACAAACAATGCAAAGTATCTCTGGAGATGTTTAGAGTGGAAATCAGAGACATCACAATATTTAGATCCTGGATCAATCTTCCACAGTCGTTGCAAAAGGCAAAATCCTAAACAGCTGAAAGATGGAGCTGAGCCAAAAGTACTCAACCTGTGACAGCGAAAGTCTTGGCTTGGCTGGGAAGTCCCCTTCATCTCCTTTTCCCTGCGAAGGTAACATCTGTTCTTCTCTTTGCCTGCTGCATGGCTCTTTGGTACTCTGGCACAGAGAACAGCAGGCTGGTGTGTCCATCCCCGCTCCATTCCTTCTGGATCAGGGGATGCAGCAGTTCAGCAACCAGCTCCCCAAGCCACAAACTACATTTATCATCATCTTTACACGCCTGTACACAGCTGGCTCTCCTGATGATAATGTGTTCTACAGTTTCCCTTGCTGGCGTGGCTTATGTTAATACTCCATTAACATTGCTAATCAGAGACAGACTTCTGGCAGCATCTCCAGGGGATGAGCAAATGCTGTCCTATGCCTTTCAGTTTAGGAGATCAGACTTTCAGATGAAATCCATTCCCAACATCTCTGATTTCAGCAATTAAATGGAGCTGCAGCATGTGGGAGCTGTTCAATGCTGGATCCATGTGGTTCCTACTGCTCCAAAATAAGACCTTTTAAACTGCCTTTTATGCCAGTCCTCAGATATGTGACATTTGGAACTTTTATTCACTTGGGAAATCAAAGACTGCTGGAAAGATGAGATGGATTCAAACCAAAGATAAAAGGTACAGAGGTCCTGAAGGTCTAACAGTGCATGCTCCCAGTTCAGCTTACCCCATCCAGAAATCTATACTTTAGTTTGATCTATTCCTTCTCACATTTCAGGAACACTTCCAAATCCACTTTAGCTTTACAAGAGGAGTCTACTTTTATTTGGATTAAGTAGAGTCAGGTACTGTGATACATTTGGTCTCAAGAAAAATGTCTGGAAGTTCTACTTGTGTTGCTAAAAGGAAGGCAACTGCTCATTACTACAATTTTCAGGTCACCTCAGATTTAGGTGGCCTCTACAAGATTCAGAAAGACTATAAAATGAACATTTGTCAAACAAAGCCTGCACTGTGGAAATAAACTTATTTCCAATGAAAATATCATAAGTGAGGCAGAATGAAACACAACCACTGAAAGGAGATACAAAGCCTTTGTCCTCCCCAAGTCCTTCAGCCACAAGAAACAGCTGGGCAGGAGGATGATGCAGTTGAACCAGTGAAACAGTGAGTCTGCTCAGCAAATTTATGCTCTCATTCAAGCAGATGCATTTATCCAGTTAAAATTAGGACAGGCTTCTTCTCTACTTTTCCCTTTCCTCTCCTCTCATAGTCTCCCCAATAACACCTCATGCCTTTTTGCCTGCAGTGGGAGGCACTTCCATCGCAGGAAGCGATGCCCACTGGTGCTTCTCAGGGATACAGACACGAGGAAGAACAGCTTGGTTTTAACAAGCAGCTGCAGACCAGTTACATCTGACAACAAAACCAGCACCTGCCTTTCCCCCGAAAACCCCAATTCAATTTACAGAAATAAAAGGAGAACTCACAAACAAGCAGTGCACATCAGTACCTAAAGGATGAAGTGGGATATGACTCATGGCCTTTTGGAAAGGCTTCTCCAAAGCCCTAGGGAGCTCACCAGAACCTATTTAGACACACAGCTCAGACATGCAGTAGATGCAGGGTTTATTTCAAACACCTCAGGAGTGTGGCTTCTATGCCCACTCGCTTTAAAGGTCTGAATTCCAAATTCAGTTAACGATGCACCACATTCACTGAGGATGGAGAAAACTGTGGGCATTCGTGCAAGGTCCATGGCACGTGGGTATGACCTTCAGTCGCTGGTTGGAAGTGATTTCTAATGCATCAGCTCATTGCTATAATGATGTGCTCTGGAGCCATTAATTAACTCGCTGCTCTCTGAGGAAATTCCCATTTCCTCCATCATTCATATCTGCTTGGAAGAGCTGCAGACCTGCAAAAGCTACGTGTGAAAGCCTGAGATGTGTGTGGGATGTAGCCGAGCAGACCGTGGGCAGGTGCTATGAAAACTTCCTCATACAGTGAGTGCTTCTCCATCACATCCCACAGCACCAGAATGATGCTGCCACAGCAGCTCTGCCCGTGCCCAGAACCACTGCTACTGGGACATCCCAAATCTCAGTTCCACCATCTTTGGCTCTCCAGCCTCACTTTCTACCTTAGTGGAAAATGCCAATTAATGGAAGATGAATAAAAATGTAGTGAAAACATTTGCTTGTTTCTCCTTGGCATAAATTGTCATCTCTCTCCTATTTATTCATTATTCAAATGTTTTCACAAGGCTGATTATGGATTTTTACCTTCTTGGACTAGAGCTTGTTTGTGAGTAGTTGAATGCATGATCTCCCTGTTCAGTGCCAGGGCATGAATGAAGAGCCAGTCCACAGATACTGGAACCCTTCCCTGGCTGGATGAGGCTTTGCTACCTTGACTGAGGACTCAGACCCAAAAAGTGAAGATGATATGTGCCTCCTGTGCTGTTCTACAATATTAACTATTCTGCAGTTCACTTCTGTTTTGTTTCAGCAAGCTTCCCTCCCTGAATCATCAGAGAGCAAAATTGCTTCCAAATAATAACCAGCTACAGGGAAGGTTGTTTGGCGAGGGAAAGAGCAGAGTTTGACTCTAGATTTACATAAATCTCAACTCGCACATTTCAGTTGCCAAGTGAAATGTTCAGACGCCTCTTTCTTCAGAGCCAGCACCTTGGGAACCCACCTTTTCAGCCTGATCTCTTCTTCCTCTCTTTACAGAAGAAACACCCTCCCTTATGTAACACAGATATCACTTTTGAAAAGACTTTCAGCTCAGGGAGGCAATTTTTCCAGGCTAGGACAGCAATGAATGGATTTTAGGCCAACTCTGGTCCCAAACACCCCATCTAATATTGTGGGGCTGCTGCAGGTTAGTACTTCTGAAACCCATAATAGACTGGTCCTGTCAAAGCATATAACATCTCTGGCTCTGACTAACGTCACTGCATGCTCTGGAGCAGCTCTATCCAGCGGAGAGAATGTACATTTGTAAGATTTCCACTGCACTTGTCTCTCTCTTTCGCGCACACAAACGAATCTTAAAGTACAGATTAATATTTAAACAACCAGGGCTACAAATATCTTCCAACCTTCCTGGGCAAGAAAGTTCTTGTATGGAAAAACAGAGTGGTAAAAATGCACAGAGGGGAAAAAAACCTCTTTTCAAGTGGGAATTCACTTTTCGTTTTTGCTGCCTTTGATATAACCAGGATTAACTCCATTTTGTCCCTTTCTAAAGGACACGTTGGGTCTCCAGCTGTTTTTCCACTATCAATCCCTGGAGAACAAAGCTTAGGAAGTTAAATGAGTTTGGGAATCTCATCTTCGCTTTTAATTAATTTGAAATGAATGCATGCTAATGACAGCACCACAGCAAGATTGCCAAAACTTTACCCATCTGCCTAAGGAAGTGGTGAACGCCAAAGAGCTTGGGACCTCACCAACAGCTTTAACCCTTGCTTGCTGCAACTACTGCCAAAACCTTTGGGTGGAATAGGTTCTGAAGGGTGCAGTGGCTTTCATCTCCATGTACACCACGGAGACATCCTGACTACCTCGTCTCCAAGCAGAGAAGCTCAGTCCTGCTGCCCATCAGAGTCTTTGCGAGAAGGACGGCAGTCAGAAATGCATCTTGCTGGGTTCAGACTGTGAGGAGCAGAACTGTTGTTTCCCTGTTCAGAGTCACACTTGCAGCTCCTCCTTTTAGCTTTACATGAATTATAAAACCGCAAATGCACTTCAAGCCCCTCATGTGGAAAAAAAGATGACAGAAAACAGCCTGGTTTTAGAACTTATTTTCCTACCATTATTCTTGCTCATGGGCGGCATTACCAGTTACATCTTAGAAATAAGATTATTTATAGATTTTTAAAGGCAGAGAGTGGGGTCAGGTTGAAACAATGAGTGTTAGGTTGCTCCTGGTGCTGACAAGGTGAGCTATGGCAGGAATGGGTGTTGGGCCAGGGATGCTGGAAATCTGTGTGTGGAACTGGAGGCCATTAAATCTGAGAACAGCTAGCTCTAATTTTGGCAGAGAGCTCACAGGGGTTGGGGAAACCATTCTGCAGAGACCACAACCCCAGCTGTCAGGAATAATAAAAGCTCAGCTCAAACTGTGATACAGACATGCTTGAGGGGAAGGACAAGCTGAAAAGTGGACTGGATTTGCTGATCTTACAAGAAGATTTGTTTGTAGTCACTCCTGGTAAATTGAAAATAAAACTGGGAGCCAGACAGGTCTGTACTGGAAATTAAGCCAAATGAGAAGAGAGTGTAACATGAGAGGAAGAATTTATACCCATCTATATATGTTAGAAGTGTTCAGGAGGGACCTTAAGGACATTGTAGAGGGCAAGAAATGAGTTTAAACAGAGCAGCTCCCACTGTCCCAGTTCACTGGGAGCCATTCATCCATCACAGCTCTGGTTGACTTCTCTTGTTCTGAGCCTTCAGCTTTGCAGGAATCAGGCTCAGGACATCTATCCTACCAGTCTCTCCTTGCTTCCCTGAAGAGCTTCTGCCTCCAGTCTCCTCCTCCAGGCCCCCAGTTTGTCCATCCTCTCAGTGCCAGTGTAAACACAGAATATTCCTTGCTGTCCTACAGAGGAAGGCTGCCAAAATGACAAGGTTCAGCATAGGAACACGGGTTAACAGAGATAAAGATGACCACAGAGAGGAAGGAGGAGAACTAGTTCGTTAAACAAGCTTTGATACCCACCTGCTCTGGGCCCTGTGCCTGTTATGTAGAGAAGGAGTCAGATACTTGCAGATATAGGCACACACAGTTTGTAACCATAAACATTCAAAAAGACCATGCCCAGAGGAGGCTTTTGTTCAGTTAAGACCTAAGGCATTCACACCAGCCTGGCTGTGACCTGAATCTGCTTGTGCAGGTAACCATCCTGCAGTCTGAGGTTAACATTAGAGTGCCTTTACAGATGAAGAAAGCAATTACCTCATTTAAATTAAACGAAGGTTCCTAAAGCTGCTGTTGTGCAATGCTTTCCCTTCTGTAACTGAGCACCAGCATATTTACATGGGGGCTTGTGTGGTTGGGCATAAGTCACTTGCAAGATATTTTTACTGCTTGCAGGAAATCTATGAAAAAGGATGAGGCGGAATGTCTTGGAATGCAAAGTACCGAGCTGGATTTTAACCACTGCACAACAGCAAACGGGTTACACTTGGCTTTTTTACTATTCAGCTGGTAGCAATAAAACAGTGCTTGGCTTACTCCTTTACAGAGCCAAGTTCTTTATCTTGAAAGAACAATAGTGAAAAAAGGCCTGTAGAGGAAGGAGGCAGCCTTCTGAAAAGTCCCCTTAAGGCTTCCTCAGAGCTGAACACAGAAGGCTTAACTCCTACACCTCCAGCCCCCCGGCACAGCTCTCCCGGTTCCTCAGTGCACCCAGGGTGGGAAAAGCTACAGCTCAGCCTTGTCTCTGGTGAGGGAGATAAGCAGGAACACGCCACTCACAGCTCCCCACTTTCGGGGACACGGAGACAACTTCAGCTGCTTCTCAAGGCAGCGCTCACCCGTAGAGTGCAGAGGAAAAGCCCTTCCAGGTGATCAGGGTGAGCAGCTTCGCCTCTGCGCCCCGGGAGCTCTCACTGACACCCACACAAGAACCCGACTGCGTCACTGGCAGCACAGGTGTCTGGAAGGATGATGTTCACCCAGAGGCTCCTAATCGTAGCATCCACTTAAGGCAGAGAAGAGACAGGCCTCAACAGCAATGAATAGAAAAGGCTCCTTAAGTAAGACTGATGGTCACAGACGGATCCTCTGGTGCTCTGCTCCGCCAGCTCCCAGATCCGTATCAGCACCACATACATTACACGGTCGCCTCACTTCTTGGCCAGGGACACAGCCATGGTTCAGTGTTTTAATTAGCCCACTCCCAGCTGTCTTGGTCATAAAGGCTCACAGAGAGATAAACATTATGCAGAAATCACGTTAATTTATAAAATATTCAATTAAAGAAAACAAACAGCATAAAGTAAGATCGTAGGAGCGAGATGACAGGGAAGCCATCCTGCTGGGCGTCAGCTGCCTCTGGCCTTGGGCAGGCAAATATGTTGCTCCTCTGCACTTCTGGCACAAGAAGGGGCCAGGGAGAACAGGACCACCTGGGAGGTGAAGTTACAGAATATGTCCTGCAGCAAGGGTTTTGACAGCTCAGCCCAGGGCCCCTTCACCCCTTCAGGGATCAAAACATTTGCCTTCCTCTCATATGTCCTTCAAAGCAAGGAGAGGCACAGTCCATCCCAGGTTCATTAACGTGCAGCAAAATTCTGTTTCTTGAAAGCTCAGACCCACCATTTGCAGTTCAGGTATCTGTAAACTGCTGAAGAGTAAAGTTGACTTTCAAGGGCTTCTCTTGCACTCACACGGAACTGTGACCCTTGAACCCTGCTGATGAAGGACTATTCCCTCATAGGATGTGTGAAATGAGAGAGAGGATGCTGGGAATGAGAGCAGCAGCATGTTCTGCCCCCAGGGTTGGGCACACAGCTGCCAGAGCAGCAACTACATTCAGGGCTGGATCTCATAAAGGAAATGAGGAGTGGAGAAAATCACAGCATTTGGAGATGGAAAGGTCCATTTGCTGTCTCTCCTAGCCCAACAGTGACAGATCCCTCCCCTGTGCTTTGTACTGTGTGTAATGACCCAAGCAACCAGGGCTTCTAGTTACTCTCTCAGGAACAACTCTACAGCTTCAGGAATCTCCATGACAGAAAAGCTTAAGAGGCACAGCCTGGGTTTACCTCGGTTAACAAAATGGGGTGGAAAGTAGGTTTGAGGCTAAATATTGCCTTTAGCCAGTGCTGCATGTCTGGAGTACTTGGGCCAGGTTTGCATCAGACCTCCCACCATTTGTGGTCCAGCCAAGTCCTTCTTGCCAGGCTGCATCCCAGCTGAGGGCTCAGCAGCCATGCCGTGGGGACTGGCCTCCCTTCCTGCCAGAATCCCTCTGCATGTGCCCCGGGGCAGCCACAAAACAACGAACAGAGACCTGCCTGTGCCCCTGGGCCTTGGCATTGCTCCCACACCTTTTCCCAGCCTTTTTCCGGCAGGGCCCATTGTTGCTTTCAGAGAGGGGAAGGAGGCAGTGACCCTGTGAGTGTTACAAACCATTAAGCCTCTCTCTGGGGAGTGGAGAGACAGGACTGCTCTGGCCTCAGTAGGCTGCACGCTGTGTCACTATCTGAGATTCTCATTATCTCCAATGGAAGCTCTGATTTGTTTCTCAGTTCTCATTTCTCTTTGTACACAGTTGCCTCTCCTCTTCAAGGCAGCTTTTCCTGGGAGCTGTAGCCTCAAAGGTTCCTTTTTCTTCACGTGTGAATTACAGATGTCACAAACACCTCCGACATGGTGCATGATTCCTCATTCAAATGCAGACTAGCTGAGGGGGAAAACAAGTCTTTAGATCTATAGCATCCCCTGGGGATACTGGCATAGGACACATGCGTGCCAGTGATAAGCCAAACTAGACACTGGATGTCACCAGCACTCCACTGGAAACACAGAGGAGGGAGCAGGTATCTGGCAGTAAAAACCTCCACTCTTAAAGCAAACACTCTGGTTAGCTAAAGGAAGGGTTGGCTGGGCATGAATTAACAAGGATCATCTAACGTGCTCTAGAACCAGAACAAATCCAGCAAAAGACATCCAGCTGAGGAGATGAAGGAAAGGATGGAAGGAAATTGCTACCCTGACTTGGAAGGAAAAGCAAAACCAAGGAGGATGTAGGTCTCCCAGATAACCACCAGCCCACAAACCTCAACAACTGCCAAGGAAAATAGGTGGTGGGATGGAGAAGGCTGCTCCTTCCCTGGAAAATCCTGAGTACCAACATGCCTTAAGGGCTCCCCAGAAGGGCCTTGCATGTCAGTGCAAACGAGAAATACCTGCCACCTAAATGGACATCTCCCAGTGAAGAATGTCTTCCAGTGCACATGAGCACCTGGAATTCCGTGCTCACAGAATCCTTTCACTTCCTTTCACCTGACCAAACACTCTTCTGCCCCCAGGCCCTGTGAGAGTGTAAGAGAAGAGCAACCTTGATAAGATCTCAACCTGACTGCTGTTCAAATCTCAGTGTGGGAGAAGAGGAGGAGAAGACTTTGGCCAAAGCCCCAACTCTCTCTCAACCAGACCTTTGCTCTGAGGGACACAGAGAGGAAAAAAAGGTGCTTGAGGAGGAGAGGGGTTGCTAAACACGTAGCCTGTGTATGCCAGACCAGCTGTACAATCCACAGTAACACACTCAAACTGTGTCTGATGCTTTCTGGAAGGGTCCCCACCTCACAAACATGTTGCACATTTGATCTCGTTGCTTCCTGCAGAAAGGGCTGGGATTACAGCACCTTGAGTAGACATGACCCACGCCGGGCTGCCAGACATGTGGAGCTCCTGGACAGATACAAATCATGGATCTCCCTGTCAGTCTGCAGGCAGATTCCTCTGAGAGAGCCTAATGTCCCAAAATGCTGTGTAAAAACAGGGATTCACACCTTTCTGTGTACACTGACAACATCTCCCTCTGGGTAGAAACAGCACAACTGGATAGAACGAAGCAGCTCAACTGCCTGTCGTAGGACTCATCCCTGCCAACATCCAGAGTGTAGTCCCTCATGAGTGGGCTGTGTTTTGGCAGAAAAAGGTGGGATTTTGATCCACACCTCCCTCCCAGCTCTGCAGTAAGGATTTGGGTGGAGGCTATGAAATACAATGCAAAGCTTGGGACGGTGATGGCTTTATTCCAGTTTGGGAAGTGAAGGCTCCCACCACACTTTTCCTAACATTAAGGGCTCCTATCTGGCTGCATAATTATATTTCTGTGCCCAAGCTGCTTTGTTTATTCTTGTTTTAGGATCTCTTCTGTTTAATACCTGGCTTTGCTGGAGCACCAAGGGAGACAGGCACTTGAACCGACTGTCACCCTGCTTTCTCTCTCCATAAATGAAAGCATGGGAGTGCTTCACTGACCTTCTAAATACAGAGGCTCCAAATTAAATTATAACATTGCTGATAATCAGCAGACCAGGGATTAAACTGATTGGGGCCCTGCCAGACGAGATTTAGCTTTCATTAAGTTCTGCCCACAAATCAGACTTACCCTTACCCTCGCTCTTGAAGTTATAATGGGCACAAATGCACAGAGGGAGAGCAAAACCCAAAGTACTTTACTGTTTAGAATTCTAATCCTTTCAAGGTCTGGAAATACCTGGGGTCCAGCTACCGCGTCGTCTATCCACATCTGCCGTCAGAAGTAAAAACCTGAAAGCAAGTCATTTACATGAGGGCTTAAGAGGGATGCAGAGAAACGACAAGAGCAGGGATGTAATCACTGGCACAGGGAAAGTCTGAAAGGAGCTTGTCGATCCCTATGAAATAGAGCAAGAGGCTTATATAATTTTTTTTTTTCCTTGTGTGTGTAAATTTCCTAAACAGCTGACCTAAATGAGTTCTTACCACGATCAGATAGCCTGGGACAACAGAGTAATCCTTCTAATAGGATTACAGGCTGTGCTAAAGGAGACTTCGGGCTTCTCTGCTCTGCATTGTAATACGTACACACACACACATGCACAGATGGACCTGGTACCTGCAAACCCAGTGTTTTCCCCATTCATCCCCCTCATTACCCAGCCCTTCTCACCACACTGCTTGTTTTCTCCACAATTGCTGTAAGGTAGTCACCCACGTTGGATTGAGAAAGGAGGGGGAAATAAGTCAAAGAGCTGAAATCATAACACTGGACAGATGGAAGTGTGGGGAAATTGGCAACCAAAGAGTCTAGTTTCACTAGAATTCCAGGGGCATTGCCTGATGCCAGTCAGCCTTTCCAGCGCTGCTCAGCAAGGCAACATAAAAATCCCCGCCTTTAAGATTTAGAGACAACACAAAAGCTGGTGAAAAAGCACAGAGCAATTCAGCAGGAGGTTCCACGGAGCTTTGCAGACCTCCTGGTACGCTGGATCTGTCCAAACCGAACACCTTAATGGATGTAAACACAGAGTTATGTGCAAACAAAGCAGGAAGATCTACGTCCCAGCTGTGGGTGGAAAGCTGCAGGGAAGTGTGAGGGAGTCTCTGTGCCGTGAGAACAAGAAAAGACAGCAAAGCACACATACAAAAGGAGTTATTTCCTAATAAAGAAGTAACTGACTGTGAGCTCCCAGAGAAGGTTGTAGTCAGTGGTGTCTAGTACAGCCTTTAGTCGCATGCAAAGGGATGGAGAATGTGCCTTGTAACTTCACACTGCCCGAGTGAAACCAACGCTGGTGTGCTGATAACAGCTCTCACAAATACGTTTTTCAAAGGTTGCTAAGAAGCACTTAGAGATGGTGCTGGAGAGAATTACAAAAACCACCAGATACAGTGGGGAAAATGCCTTGCTGCAAGGGACTAAGAGGAGCTCAATTCGCTTTATCAAAAAGATAGTTATGGGGGATAACAACTTCCAGCAGGAAAGATCTCAAATATTAGAGAGGTATCTGCTCACACACAGAAAGGCATAGTGAGAACCAACGGCAGCTGAAAGATGAAGGCAGATGAACCCAAATGGGAAATCAAACATACATTTGCAATAATGAGGAATAGGAAGGAATGATACGTTTTCCCCTTCTCTCTTTCGCCCCCCCCTTTTTTTTAATGCCTTTAAATTAAAACTTGGAAGATGCTTGGAATTATCCCTGGGAGGCATCTTTCAGCCAAACACATTCCTTCAATCAGTGCAGGAGAAAGGAAATAAAAGGCCCTGCCCAGCAGTACTTCAGAGCACAGCCTCGACCAGGTGGAGGTCTGTGGACCTGTCTCTGCTGCAGAATGATTTCATCCCCCCTGCCTTTCCCTGGGGGTGCTGGGAACAGCTGATCCACCAGGAAAAAACGTCCCAACTAAATACCACGCTGGAACAAACGTCTCCTCTTGTGTTTGTGCATGAGCAGGCACAGAGCAGCCCAGCCCTTTGGAAAGGTCTGTCTCTTTTGGACACAGGCAGAGAGCGTGCTCCTCCACACGTACCAGCTCCCATGGCTGGGGCTTAGAGCAGGTGTCCCAGGCCTGCTGCCCGTTCTGAAGGAGCACTGAGGTGACATCACAGTGCTGAAGGCACACTTGAAGACTTGGGTTGGTTCACAGAGCCTGTTTTGGGCTCTTCCTGGCAGGACACGTGCCAGTCTTCCAAGAACTTGTGCTCATCAGCCATGTCATCTGCACAGGACCCTCTGCCAGCTCCCAGACAGCATCACCTCACCCAGGGGTGGTGCCTCAGGCTCCTCCACCTGCTACAAACCTGCCAGAACTGCTTTTTCAGAGAGGTTGATTTTTATTTTAGTTACTTATTTTTAAAGAGAATATTGGTGAAAATCACCAAAACAGGTACTGCATCTCTTTCAGCATCCTGGGCTTCACTAGCCAGGAACCAAAACGAGATCTCACAGCAAGGCAAAGGGCTGGCAGATGAAAAGTTAATCCCCAAACCATCAGGAAAGGGAAAGAGGTTTGAAAGATTTAGAAGTGACTTGTTGCTTGACCTGGAAAGAAGCTGCTGGAGCCCTGGGTCAGCAGCTCTCCTGGGCCTGTGATTGAGTAGGTGACATAATACAGATGACTGTGACTGAAAATTAATTGATGTTACATCCCTTATAAATCTGGACTACCTGGCCAAAGCATAATGCTCTCAGAGTGACTGAGAGCTGCTGAAATATTTATAAGAATGAGATATTACTTTGGCTTAGCTGGAGCAGAGGATTAACTTCATCACTCCCCCCTTTCTCCTCCCTTCTCCTAAAAATATGAAAGCTTCTTCAAAAGAAGGAAGCAAAACTTCTCCAAATCCACTTTAACAAAATGTTATTTTGAAATTAGAATGAATTTCACTTTTTGGGAGTATGTAATCCCTGTGGGACATATTTATATCCCTCACAGCCTCATCAGTGCTGCACTATATAACTAAACCACGGGCTCTACCCCTCATCTCCCTCACAGAACTGTACATCTGCCCTCCCCCAGCAGCAGGACCATCTTAATAGAATTCCTTTTGAAGGGGAAGACTACAGGAAGGCCTGGGATCCCTTTTCAGGTGCTGCAATAAGCCATTAAACACACTCATGTGGTTAAGGTTACTCTAAATACTATCGCATACTCAGCAGTGAAAATCTCGTCCCTGAAGCTGATCCGTGCTTTGGGAAGTGGAAATGGAGCAAGAGGAGATTCATCACTGCCAAGAGAAGAAAGCACTCCTGGAACCCTGTCCTTTCCACAGCCCATCTGCTGGGTGAACCAAGGGGCTAAAAGATGAAAAGATCACAAAAATCCCTGCGGGGCTCCGGGCCTTTCTTGTACAGAGCTCCACGGTGGAGGGACAGCAGGGGAGAGGCGAGGGGAGCTGCAGTGATAAGCAACCCAGGGAGGAGGAAATGAGAGGGAAAGAGGAAATGACGTGAGAAGAAAACAGGTGAGGTGGTGAATAAAGAAAATCCAGGTGGGAGCAGGAGGCTTAACCCACCTGAACCCACATCTCCCTGAGCTGGTCCCCACTTCAGGTGCCTCTGCACAACAGAACTAAAGTCTCCATCTCCCCCAGGCATCCCCACACTGAGCAGCCCCCACTCGCTCACACAAGCCACGCTTCTCTCTGGTTTCAGCACAAGTTATGAAAATATCTGTAGGTGATATTATTTGTAAGATGCTTTATTATTATATTAATGTTGAAAAAGGAGTTTCAACTGCTGTTTTCCTGTTACCCTGCTCTGCCCAGCCCTGTGCATGCGGGGAGCATCCTGCAGCCTGGCCAAAGGCCACCAGCTCCCTCCTCACCAGCAGCTTTGAACCCTGGCAGGACAGGACCTCTCACCTCAGAGCTGGTCACTTCTCACGAGCTGCTTTTCACCACCTTTCTCTATGCAGACACACAGAATTGCAGCCAATATCTTTAACAGTTGCCCAATATTTATCATTGGGAAATAGGGGATATTTTTACTCGTGGACCTGGGACTAAGCTACAAGAGGAATTGCTCAGGGTCTAAAACACATCTGGTTCCCACCCTGTGATGCTTGAAGTGCCAGTGTCTGTCACCTACATGGTGGTAACAGCTGTGGCAAGTGCACTCAGAAGTAACTAACACCCCACCTTTAGCTCTGACTAATCTCACCAGCTCTTGGCCTCATGAGCCACAGCTCAGAGCTAAATAAAGGTTTAGCCTATGCTCATGAATGGGCCTAAGGTCTGGGCATGATCCTACCACCTCCTTATCAATGGCAAAGGCTGAACTCAGCACATGGAAAGGCACAATCTCATTTCTTTGCTGGCTCATTTGGGTAACTGGGGAAGAAGTCTGGTACCCTCTCATCCAAACAATATGAATTTATCCCAAACCCACATCTCCCTCTCTTCCTCATTCCCCAGCTTTTTCCAGCCCCATCATTTCCAGTGAGCAGCACTTGCTCTGCAACCAAGAGCCAGGACAGACCTGGTCCTTTTCCAGCCCTATTAAGCCCCAGGATCCTTCCTGGCGGCCCCCATCAGCAACAGGTCGATCACAGGAAGTGTTATTGTCAAAATATCACTTTCTCTATTGTCTGGGGCTCTTCCACAGCTCGGAGCCACACAAAAGCTGCTGGCTGGGAGGATGACAGTGCCTGGTGAAAAGCTCTCCCGTTCCGCGGTGTGATGGGCTCCACGTCCAGCAGGATCAGCACTTCAATAGCAACGCAGGGGATTTTTAAAGACATTTGTTTATCGTGGCCATGTGCCACCATCTGATTGCCTGAAAAGCCCAGGAGGGCACCTAAACACAGTATCTCCCAGAGAGTGACAGTCAGGGCAGCCATCACTTGGAATTAAACGGACACCTTCAATGCGGATGGAAAGGACTACAAAAGAAGCATTAAAAGAGCAGTTACATCCCTCTCTTACCCGTGGTGCCTGTTTCAGCTTCTCAGGCTGTCACTAGGGACTGCCACGGGGGACTGTGTCACAAATGAACAGCACAGACAGACACGGCAGAGAGCAGCTCCCGCTGCCCCCACGCTGCCAGCAAGGAAAGCCTCCCCAGCAGCACAGGGCAGTGGGGCACAGCTGCTGGTACACCTGCATCAGCCAGAGAGCTCCCTTCTTCCCTGAGGGGGGTGGTGAAACATGGAGAAGGCGGTTTCCCAGTGCAAGAGAGGATAGAACTATTGTAAGCTGGCTTTAGGATTTCTCTCACTATTCCGTAAATGCACCAGTTCCCTGTTGCTCGTGTTTGGAAAGACATCATGATGGTTTCAGCTTCTGACTACAGCTTATAAAGCCAAAATTTTAAGTCCACCCTACTTCTCCAGAGAGCTGTCCACCCACCCCACCTCAATTTGTCAGTATTATTTTCCAAGAGAAACCAAAGACAGAAAAATGATTTTATACCAAGTTAAAGTTTTCCCCGTCCTCTTCTACTGCTTGGATGGAGAGGCAAACCCCAGAAAATTCTGAACTGCCCAAATGAAAAACATAGTCCTCATATTGACACTCTGGGATGGTTTGAAGTAATGAAAAAATCTTCTTCTTCAAAACCTGCAGACTGTCAAAATCCCTCGCAGAGTCATTTTGACAAGATCCAACCATAAACCCTGTAAGGTTCGCTGCCCATTAATATTCTTGGATGATTCCTTTCTCTATTTGATTGTCACCAAATGCAAACATCAGTTCTTCCAGACATTATCATGTCTTGTAATGAGCAAAAAAAAAAAAAAGTAAGAAAGTTAGAAAAATAATCCAAGTATCCAAAACCTTGCAAACGCGCACTCAATCTGCCTAGAACTGGATTGTCTGAGTTGATCATCCCTCCTGACAACTCTGCACAGGTAAACAAAATGTATTTTCACTGTTTTGCACAAGTAATTTTGCACTCAGTGAAACATTAGCATTGCATACCTAAGCTTTCCCAGCCAAAATGGACAGGGAGCCAATGTCCCTGCAGCAGAGTCACAGGGATCCCCTGGAGGGATCTTCACATCCAGGCTGTCTGGCTGAGGAAACTGCCAGCAAGTCCTACCAGCCCATCTGATCCCACAAGTGCTCCTGGAAGGGCCCCAGGCTGTGCACAGCCCTGTTACATCACCTGGAAATGTTTATGGAGAAGAACAGAGCTTTTTCCATATTCCATAGGCACCGTGACGATCTATGCTTTGCACTCCCAGGTATTTTCAGGCAGCGTGGATGGCTGCAGGATGGACCAGGAGTGCCACAGGTCCCTCGTCAGCCACTGGGCTGTGCTCCCCCGGAGGTGTGGCTGACAGACAAGAGCACAGATCAGCAAGGCTCTGCACTCCTGTGACACCACATCAACAAACCTGCCGCTGAGACAAGGGAGTGTGGGCACATAAATATATATGATTAGATTCCCATTGGTTTGAGATTTTCCCCACACAGTCTGCCTCTGGGCTGCACCTCCCCAGCTCAGTTGGAGCAACAGATATATACTCTGTCAGGGCTTTGAGATATTAAAAACAGGAGGAGTCTGAGTCCGCTCTAATCCTCCTCACATGGCTCATTTTTAACCAGGCTTTCTCACAGAAGCCATCCCAAGGACACCTCCTCCACCTGAGTAGGGGGACTGGCATGTCTGCAATGCACCAACAATGGAAAACTGAGGGAACTGTGCAGAAAAAGGCCTTTTTCTCTCTCCTCTCCCAAACACTGCCCATGACTGACTGCTGCCACCGCAGCTCCAGTCTGTTTGTGTAAACACTAGACCCTGATCTGGGGAGGGAGAAACACTGCCTGGGTGCTGCAGGAACAGATGGAAATTTCACCTGGAAGAGCAGTGCATAAATAAAACCGATAAAAAGTTTTAGGACTTGTGGAACGTGCATAATGTGCTTTATCAGAGATATCAGCTCCCATGCTTAAACACTGCCAGTGGCTGCCAGGGAAGGAAAAATAAAAGGTCTCTTATAAAATTATTATCCTGTCACTTAAGTCAACAGCAGTGATACCACGATAGAAGCCAGCAGTTATGTCACATTGTTTTATCACTGTAATTACATCAAGAACACAGTAACTGTCTGTGAGAGATAAGATGATGGAAACAGCTCTGCTGAAGCTTCCTGTTCACAGCACTGGGATTTGCAGGCTGGTTTGGGGTTTGGACATTACATTCAATTACTGTCCTTGAGTGCTGAAGAGCCATGTCAGTGAAGAAATACAACCAGAAGGCTCCCCTGGCTCCTCCTGCTGCAGGTGGGGTTGTAGGAGTTATCAGAGTCAGTCCTGAGGATCACAGAGGACCAGATTAATGGAAATTGGCCTCTGGAGGATCCCTGGCCTTCACAGGCTGTTCAGACTCCTAAAAATGTACAGCAGGGTGACATGAACACTCCCACAAAGTGGTGCAGGACAGCTGTAGCCACATTTGCTGAGCAGGAATCAGCTGACCTTTCCCCAGGCAGGAGGGATATACACTCAGGAAAAAAACATGTTGTAGGCTAAGAAAGGACTTGGCTTGAGAAAGGTAGGCAATTCTGTGCAGCTTGTAGAGATGTAGGAAAAGGCACTGAAAACTCCTCTGCTGACCCCAAAATGACCTGCAGTCCTTGATCTCACACTCATGAAAAGTGGCATAAACCCGATGGACCCCACTAAATTCCCAAACAACTGACACCCTCCAAATGCTTCCTTCAAGCTGGTAAATGCCTAATTCATCACCAAGTTGTCACTATTTGCTGGTTTTTCCATCCCACTTTCCCCTTTGCTCTGGAATATAGTGCAATAAGGTTCCTTCATGAACCCAGCAAACTCCTTGCTCCTATATCATTCAGGAAACTCATCTGTTCCTGTCCCTCTTTCCCATGGATTCTGTGTTTGTTGTAAGTTGTTCTGCACCACTGCATACAGCGGGCAGTACAATGGAGCCTGGGAAGCTGCAGTTGTGGCAGCTTCTGGTTGTCAGGTGAGACTGTGAAAACAAACAGGAAAAATGAGTTGCAGAGAGTAAATAGTTGTTTGGGGTTTTTTTACACGGAAAGGACAAGCTAGGTCACAGACATTTGTACAAAAGAGAACAGGAGCCAAACTGGCCCCAAACCTGTTTTCCTACCAACCCAGCCCCTCTCTTACTCAGAAATGCATGGAACCATGCAGTTATTAGGCCTTCCCACACTTGGACACACAGGACTCAGGCAAGGAGTACATACACAGCTCCTTCTACATTCACTGCAAGCGTGCTTTGATTTCCTCTGCTTACAGCAGGGAATGACCCTCACAATGGCATTGCCCCTGTTATCCCAGAGCCACTGCTTCCCAGGGCTGCGTGGAGCATGACAACACCTCAGTCACCTACAGGACAAGCACTTTCCAGCACTTCATTACTGCTACTGCAGGCTGCAGAGAAGTCCTGAGGGAACCTCGGTGCACTAAGATGGATGCAGGGACAATCTTCTCCGCCAGACAATGCAGAGGAAGATGATGCTGGGGAAAACAAAACTGTTTGCTGTTTACTACCCTTTCCACAGAAGTTTGAAATAAAATATCCCCTTGTCTGAAGTCAAGAGCAGCAGTGCCGTTAAGGATGATCCGTCATGCCACAGAACTTTATCACGGTAATTACATCAGGAACAAGTTTACCATTTGAAAAAGAAGAAAGATTACAAGAAGCAATCCACCAAAACAGCTGCAGTGTCACAGCTGAGAGATATACAGAGAAGAGAAATGCACTACATGGGAGCAGTTGAGAATGAATTCCAGGTGGGAAGGGCTGCGTGTTCGTAGATTGTGTTTAGAGCACTGGAGAGAATGACTGCTTACAGGATCAGTGGTCCTGCAGGCACAGGATTTTCATCTGCATGTGCACTTTTGCTAATCATGCAAATGGCTTTCCAGAGGGCCTTCAGAGAGATGTAGAATCACCCATGGCTTTTTCAAGATTCCCAAAGAAATCAGCCTAATCAAAGTCTCTGACAGTTAGTCAGGCTGGAACTGTCTTGGATCAAGGGAAGACTGTGCTTTCATGTCCCTTGACATCTCACATTAACTGCACAGCCATCAGCCTGAATGTTTGACCGGTCAGCAGCTCAGGGGAAGGACCTCTCTTGTTTTAAGGGCTTGTGGAAACACACAGAGGATGCTAAACTGGGATCTTGTGTGGAGCCTGTTCCCAGTACGGCAGGAGCAGACACCAGTGGGAGAACACCTTTTCTTTCCCACAGAGCAAGGGTCGTGTGTCACAAACAAAAAATACCTTAGTTTTTTTTCCTTCTTTCTTTTTGACTCATCAGATTCTTGAGGGGGAGCATCACATCACCCTCCTGAGAGAAAATGAAGGTCATTACATCTATTACCATTACAGTGCTAAGCTCCCAGCAGCAATATCATTTAAGGCTATTTCCTCTGCCCTGGAGTCACTCTGGTGTCTTGCCCTTCACGAAAACCTGCCCTGCTCACCTCATGCGACCTGCCAGGCATGTGCTGAAAGAGGCATTATGTAGGAGAGAGATTTGGAGGGAATGGCTACGAGGGAAAGCACCAAGACCAGCTGAGCAAGAGCAGGATGAGAGAGCATGAATCGCTGCCCTCACAAGGAGATACCCATTCACACAGGTCATGGGTGTGACAGGCATTTGCAGGGCATGTGCCCTTGCCTTCCTGGCACAGGCCTGGACAAAACTGTCATACAGCCTGCAACTAATTATTAGCCCGGTAATAAAGATTACCCTCTCTTCTTTATGCCAAACCCTGATCTTACTCTCTAAGCAACTCTAAACAACACACACACACCAGTCAGTAGACTCCAGCCTCACCTGCTGACTTCTGTGGTCCTGGATTCTCTCCAGACCAGCTCCAGGCCACAGCACAACACAGAGAAAACACCCATTGCTGGGGAAATTGTGCTATTATTGTGACAGATGTTCACTTATAGCCCTCCAGCTTGATATTTCCATGGTATCTCTAAACACTGGTCAGCCAAGGATTCCCATCCCTTCCATACTCAGTGCCCAGGAACACTCCTTGCCGTGGGATACATCCTAATCAGAGCTACAAAGACTCGTCCCCTCTGATCTTCAAAGCACTTTATCTCAGTTCCTAAGCAGAGCTCAGGGTGTGCAGATGCAGGCATTCACTTCTGCAAAAGCTGCATCTGGAGGAAGGCACAGAAACACGGAGTTCCTGCATGAGTAGAAATGTCACTGAACTGAAAGCTGAGCCAGGGCCCAGTTTGCCCAGGAAAAAAGCCCAGCAGCCATTTCATCCTCTCACTGGGAAGCCTTTGTTGATGCTATTGCAAGTAATGCTTTGATAGTTATGAGAAAGCCCTTCAAAGGTGTTCTAATTGGTGGTAATAACTTCTGGATGCCCAAAGAAGTTGGTAGAAAAACAGACATGTGAGGAATGGAGTCAGGACAGGTGGGAGGGAAGTTTTAGGGACAAATTGCAAAGGACAAACATTTTGCGTTTGTTGTTGCACATCCTTCAGTTTAAAAATCATCAACAGAGCAGGAAAAGGACATTTTGCATCTGTGTGTTTGCAGAGGGCGGGGGGATGTAGAAAGTCAGCTCCCCAGCAGGATGGCTGCAGCATTCATTTATTAAATACATGGTGGACTGAGGTAGGATTTATGGCACTGGGTGTAAAGTAAGTTGAGACTGTAAAAACCAGCCAGCTTTCAAAGTCATTTAAGAAAAAATATCCATGATAACAATAAAATGAGGATGAGAGACCAGTTCTCTAATAATTAGGCTTCAGTTATGATACTCTGCCCCAAAATGTCTTGAGATACATGTGGGCAGCTCCCCCACCTCTATCAGCAGATCACTGCTATAATTTTGGCTGGTTTCAGGTTAGAGCTGGAGCTCTTCCAAAATCCTAATGTGCCCCGAGGGACAGATCAAGGGCTGGGGCTTTAGCTCCATGCCTGTATTTCACAGAGAGGTGCTCAGCAGTGTTTCTGAGGTCCCAGCACCTCCAGCACGGGGCTGTTGGAGCATTGGTCAGGTACTTCTTGCTGAGGCAGAGGGGAGAGCAAATTTTCCACAGAATTTTTTTGAGTGACAAAGGGAAAACTTACCCAGTCAGCACATGTGCTTGTAAAGCCATCACTGTGTTCACCCAAGCATTCAGACGGGTGAACACTAGAGAAACAGATAAACATCTGCCACAAGAATGGTTTCTGCTTCTTCAAAAAATCAGATCTCTCTAACACAGCAGAGACTCCATTGCAGACTAAGTTGGAGCATCTCCAGGGCAGCAGGGTCCCTGTTCTGCCTGCATCTCTCTGTGAGGGATGGATTCAAACCCTATAAAGTCTGTTCTGTCTTCAGTGCTGTATATCTCAAGCACTTAGCCTCTGTACTCCACTGAGCTTGTAAAACCAATGTCACATCCCCCACAACAGCATCACTTGGACTAACCAACACTGTCCTGACAGCCTCTGGTCAGGGCCCAGGCAGGCTGACAATATGCTTCCCATGCACATCCTTCAACAAAACCAGAAGCTCTCAGTACCCAGGGCTTTCAAGCTGATACTTTCACTCTAGCTTTAATCTCCAAAATCAATTAAAAGCAAAGCAAATAAACCCAAGAGATCCCCCGCCCTGTTTCTTTCAGCTTCAGAGGCCGGAGAAGAAATTATCCTTCATAATATCACATTGAGAGCACGTACCACAGATGGCTGTCACTCCATCATTAAGTGCAGTTTTGCAATTCCACCTATCACTCTGTGAACCAGGGTGATTTGTGCATACTCGATGCATGCATAACATACAGGAGCATCCTGCATCCCTCATGAAAAGTCATTATAGATAAAACAGCCAGATCCCTGATAAGGCTTCAAAGGGGCTGGGAGTGTATTGCCTTCAAAAACATTGCCAGCCCCTCCTGAGATAAGTCCCTCTTGAACCTGGCTCGCACTCAGGCTAAGCCAAGCTCGCTTTCACACTCCAGAGCTCTGCTTCTCGCTGCTGTGGCTAAACACATCATCCTGTCTCAAAGCAAGGATGTCTGAACAGGGAAGAGGTGGAACCCTTACAGTAAAATGCCTCTTGGGTCACACAGCAAGCAGACTTTTGTGACCACAGGATACAAAGGCACAGGTTGGCAGACCTGGTGGATTTCCACCTGACACTGAGCTGAGTCATTTTACCTCAACTCTTCACCTTTTGGTGCTGCCAGGCGTCATCTCCTGGGTGGTTTGCATGCAGTGCTGCAAGACAGTGGTGTTGAGTCATCCCATTCATCACACCTTAGCTGTGACCAGCCTGCTGAAATTTTCACTTGTGTGGACGCCTGTCCGATGGGTTTGTGAGTCACCATTCACAGAGAGCTGCCAGCCCCAGCCACGAGGAGCATTCAAAAAGATGGGGACTATTTCTTGCTACAAGAGAATGATCAACTAAACCTCACTGCATATCAAGTGCTGGAGGAGAGAGGAGTATAACACAAGAAGGCTGATAGCAAAGCTTCTGTTTTGTTGGCACGTTTTATAAGAAGGCATAATAATTCAATAATATTTTAGATATCTGAGATTTTATGAAAGGAGCCACAGTAACAAGACTCCCATTCTCCTTAACACATCCATAACACATTTCTGAGCATTCCCTTAAACCAGAGCTGCAGAGACACCAGCTTGTTAATTATACTAAGATAAAGGGGAATTTTGGCAATTAAGCTCCCATTTTTTTGCATATGTCCCTGGTAGGCTTCTGATAACACTGTCTGCTGCCCGAAGGCAGCATTCCCCCACACAAGGTTTCCTGGAGACCCGCTGCTATGACTAAGCCTTCCACCACTGCCGTGTAATCACGAGCTCACACCAGGAGGCAAAGCTGCTCAGACCGTGGCAGTCGTTGTGGCTTGAACTTTCCTCGCAGAGCATCTTAAGATGAGTTTCTCTACCGCCAAAAGCTCAGCAAAGCAGATTTTAATGACTCTGCCAGCAGGAGCTGGTGGAATTTTTTTGCCCCTTCATCTAGGGGAGGTGATTCTCAAGGACCTGTATTTGTGTGTTGGCTCTGGTGGTTACTAAGGATTGATTACTGGAACAGGAGAGGAGATGGCAAAGAGCAAACCCGGTAATTTCATTCTGCTCACATGCACACCCATCTCCCTGAGCACACATGAACATGCAGTTGAGTGTCCAGCACATGCTGATTCCACTTCTGCCAGTCCATCCCTATCAAAGTTTAATTCTGAGACCATAAAAGTGACCTGAGTACAGCATTTAAGTACTGCTGTAGTGTTGCCAGCAAAGACCAGCTGAGAACAGAGGGCAGTATGGGAGAAGAAAGATCCCCAGTAGGGATGAGACACAGCAAAACCCCACCCCATTTCCAGCCCCTACCATGTGCTGCCCAATAAAAGAAAGCAAACTCTGAACTGAGGCAGTAGGGCTTCAGAGAAATCTGAGCCAAAATGATGGTTAAACCTCCCCACATCCCAATAACACTAAAGACTTGTTGACTGTGTAATTCCACATAAGGTTTCATAGTAAAAGCACCAGCAGCACGGGTTGTTTCAGCAGCCTGGCAAAGCAAAACGCTGTTTCTCGGTTTGTTACCTCCACCCAAGTGCCATCCCTCACCAACAGCTCAGAAACAAGGGAGAAGTTCCTTTCATGATTACTGCAGAGTATTCCCCAGACAAACACTTTGCGTTACCTCAGACATTATTTGAGCATTCAGTTAGCTGCATCCCTTGTCTGTGTGTGGAAGATTGACTTTTCCTCTGCTTAGGTGAATTAAATGGCTTTTGCTCTTCCTCCCACCCTCCAACTCCTCACAAGTTAACAATTACTTTTCTGAAGAGCCCATATTTTCTGTTGGTTTCACCTGAATAAATTCTGAAGTTCCAAGCTTCTCCTGCTTCCATCAAATCTGACCTGGGAGACAAGTGGCAAGTGAGGCTGAGGAGAATGTAGGGAAAACGGGCTTAATTAGATGAACTTAGAAATATCAAGCATCATGATCAGAAGGTGAGATTTATTCTTTTCTAAAGATCAGGAGAAAGAGGATGGAGGAATTAAAAGAAGATATAAAGGCTTTTGGTATTGAACAAAGTGGCCATCAAGAGGCCCAACTAAATTTTCATTATACCTTGATAGTAACTATAAAAGGAGCGGGAATTCACCATCTCAGAATAACGAGGGAAAACACTCAATTTGAATTGTCCAAAATACCCTGTGCTTGGAGGCTTTGCACTTCTCAACAGTTAAATGGCAGTTTAAAAAAGAAAATAAAGACATGAAGGAGAAGGGAAGATGTACCCTTAGGGGAAAAAAAAGCAGGAAAACAAAGATCTTTGTATCCATTCGACTTGATGTAAGCATTTGCCTTATCAAGAACTAATTAGCAGTGGAAAAATAAGCATTGTGGTGCCTGTAAACGGTGGTTTGCTACAAGCAACACTTATTACGGTGAGATTGGACTGCATTACAGTCTGACGAGCACAAGCCTAATCCACCACCTTGGTGCTGCACAGGCTGCTGCTTCCAGCAGGGTTCAGACGCCTCTGCTCACTCGAACCCAGTGGCACTCGAGAGCCCCCGCTGCGATCAGGGGCAGGTGCACAAAGCTTTGTACAAAAACTCCCCAAGGAGCACTCCTTGTTCACGAGCAACCAGCCAAACAGGCAAAGCAGACAAAGGCAGGAGGAAAAGTATCATGATCCCTATTTCTTGTACGAGAAGCTGAGCCACAGAGAGGTGAGTGTGTACTTAGAGCTCGTGTGCTGTGTCAGTGATATAGCCAACACACCTTTCTTGTTTGCCTAGACGTGCTAGGAGGTCCTGATGCCTTTGTGATTCTCAGGGTTAACTGCACAGGCTCCCAGGCTTGTATTTGTTCAGATTTAACAGCAAGCAGCAACCCCAAGGCCTCCACACTCCCATGACTGCCACAGCACCGGTGGCTGTTAGAAAGCCAGCTAAATCAAAGCAGAATCACACCAGTCATCTCTAAACAAACATGCAAGCCCTTGTAGTCAGAGCAGAAATTAATTCTTAAACTGATCTCCAACTCTGGCCATCTTAAAAACCTCTCTGAAAGACAGCTCCAGCTTCCTGCTGCCCTGATGAGCAGTAAAACTGGGCTGTTCTGGGATTTTCCAGCAGTGTCACCTACCAGTTACCCACCATGGGATCACATTTTCCCAGTGTAAGCATCCCTTGGGGAGCACCACAGGGTGGGACAGGCTTCATTCACAGGTTTCAGGACATTTTCTGCATCAGAGGTCACACACACACACAGAGATCTGCATCTTGTCTGTGAGGCAGGATGCTGCCTGCAGAGACACACCCCGGCACAAAGCAGCTTAGGGGCAGCTTAGAATTTAATGCATGAGAATGTCCTGCTCAACCTGCTAGAAGGAAAAAGCCTCTCCTCTCTCATGTAAGGACACAAGGTGCTACTTGACACTTGTAGGATGCCCTGCTATAAGTCAGGCTCTAGCCGAGGTGTTGTGTGGTGCAAACAGACTCTTTAGCCGTGACTTGAAAGGGTGCCAAAGTTGTCAGAATTAAAAGGGATGAAAAGTATTTCCTCTGAAGTAGATTTATCCTTGTTATATCTCCTCACAACATTCCATTTCATTGCATTTGCACCGAACAGTTCTCCCTCAAAAGTCTCAGCTGCAGAACCTGTGTTAGAAAACAAACCTGTCGCTGGAGTCATCTATGCAGATGCTTCCCACTAATTCCTTCCTCTCTCGTTTCCCCAACATTGTTCAAGGGACAGTAAAATAACCCTCGAGATCTTAACATTTCCCACCAGGAAAAGAAAGAGAACCCTAGCATAAAGTTCAGCCCAGGATACATGAACCAGCCCTCCTTCCACAGCCTCCAGCCACATCAAAAGCTTCACATAACTGGGAATACCCAGGAGAGCTGGTAGGTCTAAAAACCAGTCTCACCCTTCTTGCAATTACTGGAGGAGTCAGGGGCTCTTATCAAACTCAGCTCTACCTTATCACCTCCTCACTGCCTCCCTCTTGCTTCTAACATCCTCTCCTGGAGGTGTTTCCCTGTCAGCTTCTTGCAGCCAGATATTTCACAGACCTAATAGGAGCAGACAAACAACGTCTCTGTGTGAATGATTAGCTGATAATCACAGACATTGTTTTTGCCAAGTTTTTTGAATAGGGAAGCCCAGTTCAGCCTCCCTTCACCCCAGCATCCCACTGCCAAAGCCCACAAATCACATCAATGTAAGGGACGGGTGAAAAACAAAATCCCGCTCATATTGTCTGCCATCAAAAAGCTGCTAAATAATGCAAAGAAATGAAAACAATTTGGTTTGGATGATTGATTATAGGGAAATTGCTCATACCTCCAAAACGTGGCACTTCCAATCACATCTTTGTTTCATTTGTCAGCAAGGAAATTAAGTTCCTCTCCTGGCACAGGGCCCGTGCTGTCCTGTTAGCTGCCTTTGGCACACTGCATCCCTTTGCAGCAGTTTCTTGCCCCGCTTTGAGACCTCACCTTGCCCCACCTAAGCTGGCAAGCTGTGACCCTCTGGGACATGAGGTTTGGCTCCAGTTTACCAGACTACAGTGGCTCAGCTCTTCCCTGAGGCAGCTCTCCCAGCTGCTCACATTAACCCCAAATGACACTCAATCAGCACAGAGTGCAGCCCTGGAAAAGTCAAGAGGACACCCAGCACCTGAGGTCTCTCCAAAAAGGTCTTCCCAAACTTGGACTTCCCTCCTTCACCTTAATGCAATGATGTAGTTTTAAACAGAGACTTGACCTTCAGATCTTGAAGGGAGTATCAGTAACTGCCTCACACATGAAGAAGCAGAGGGAGGAAAGAGGCACATTGGTGTCAATAAAGAGCAGAAAGCAGTCCCACTGGCACAAAAAATACTTCTCTTCCTCTCAGCTCCTAAAATCCAGCAACAAAAGGGATCTCCTAGTCCTGCACTCTGCTATGACAGGCAGTAGTTCTCAATATCCTTTGAATTAATTTAGCAAGCTCTATTTTAAAAACAAGTTCTGATTTTTGCCTCTAGCGTTCCCATTATGAAAGGCTGTTTCAGAACATTGCTGTTCTGACAGTTCGAAACTTTCTTTCAATCTCCTGCCTAATTTATGCCTGGCCAGTTTTATACTCATGTTGTTACAGCAGTGCTGTTCTTTGGTTTAAATAGTTCCTTCTCCTGATGTTTGCTCCACAATGATATATGAACAGAGCTGTCACATAAGGCACGTTCAACCTAGTTTTACCACTAAAAGATGAAGACTTTATCTATTTATAGACGGGTTTTTAACTCCTCGAGGAAACGTCTGTGTTTTCATATTGTGCTTAATTATAGATACATATGGCAGAAAGGCATTCCGTGGGATCGTCAGAGGCAGGATCAGATATACTTAAATAACTTAAATAACAGTTGTTTATCTAAAACTCACTGGGAAAGGAGATGCCACATCTTTCCTAGACAGCCCATTTTAGTGTTTTACCCCTCTAGGGATTAGAAGGGTTTTCCTAATAAACATCTTAAATTTTCACCGTGAATTCAATCACTTTCTTACACCAGTGACCATGGAAAATGACTCATCATCAGCCTTTTTATAAGAACTCCTTCTGTGAGGAAGACTGACTGCATCCCATTTCCATTGCTTCTCTCTTAAAATGAGCAAATGCTTCAATATTTGTCCGAAGGACTTGTTTGTCTGACCTCTTATCATTCACTTGATTTGTTGTTAGGCTTTTCTTTCACCCTGGTCTCTCAAAATTCCTTAATGGGTGTAGATAAAGTTCCACATCAGTTCTGGACACCCACACTTGGCTGGAGCCCTGTCAGCCCCAAGCAGGTTGTAATCATTGCCTCACAGGTCTGGCAAAGAGCACTCTTGTTAATACCAGCTTGGAAACAAGGAGGTGTTTTGCAGCAGCCTTGCAGGGTTGATTCATATTCTACTTGTGAACCAGCGCAACCCTGGCCCTCTCCAGATGCCTCATTGTGTATTCCCTGTTTTGTGTTTGTGTATTCTGCTTTGCCTGCCCCAGAGGAGTGCTTTGCACTTGTCTTAATTTCATCTCTTTTGCTTTCAGGCAGGATCTCTCATTTGTAAGGATTGTTGTAAGGGCTGAGCCTTTCTCTCAGGGTCCTGTATTTACCTGGCACAATGACAGGCAGTGTTTAAGACCCCTGAACAAAGCACCCTGCCCTCCAGCACAGCTCAACCAGGATATGGATGCAATCTCCACAACTAGTTACATTGTTCTTCCAATATTATTATTAGTAATATTCAGTAAACTTCTCTTATTCCTGATTTTTAGATTACTTCCCTCAAAATGGCTCATGTTCCTTCCCTTCACCTTCTACATTGTACCTGCTACAACTGCATCATCAAAACACCATTCCATGAGATCTGCCTTTCAGATCTCTTCTCCCATTATCTGAACCTTCCCACCTGCTACACAACACTGTCCCTATTCTATGGCCCTGTCTTGGGGTGACAGCACCAGAACTAGTGTGACAGCAGGTTAGGGTGGAACACAATACAGGTTGGGGCTAGGCTTGTTAGATCTCTTGGAAATATTGGGGGAGATAGAGGCCGGGTACTTGCATCCTTGCACTTCTTGGAGAGCCCTTCTCCACTCAATGAGTGTCACAGTCCTTCCCTGGAGGCTGTCAGCTGCTTATCAGTGACACGACAAAACAAAAAACAAACTCCTGGTGCAGCTGGGTGCTGGTGCTCGTGTGCCTGTAATGAGGGAGAGCGAGCAGGGTGTCAGCAGGAGCGCTGGGCTAAACGGAGCAAAACGAAATCAGGTAGCGCTGCTGCTCCTTGTAAGAGAGCCATCCTTCAGGATTTGGCTGCAAAGCTGTTCCAAACCGCTGCCATGGGCAGAATTCTGATTCCAAGCCCAGCTCTCTCTCACCCACTGACATTTTCCAAATGGCATTTCCCCGTGCTTGCTCGAGCATGGAACAAGCCTTCTCCCTTTCCCTGGTGCTGCCTGCTCTCATTCTCACGTCTGCTCCCCATTCACGTTAACGTGGGGCAGGATCTTTCCTGCTTGCCAGAGGTGTGAAGCCAATGTAAATTACTTTCCTTTTTGCATTGAGGGAAAGTCTTATTATCAACCTGTCAGATCCAGACAGTTGCCAAGATGCTTTATAAGAAGAATTAAACCAGGCTCAATCTCAGCAGATAGATTCTTGTCCCTCTTTGGGGGCCCCATGCAGGGCTCTGGCCTTTGCCAGCAGCAGCAGTGCACATCAGCAGTGTTTTTTATGTTTTCTGTCTCAGCTGAGCTTTATCAGTCAAAGCCAAGCATGTGGGGGAGACTGCAGCAGCATAAAACAGTCCACTATCATCAAAGAGTAGGTCATAAGAAAATTGTTTCCCAGGCTTTTAGCCAGGGACATATCACAATGAGCTGACAGAGGAATTACTTGGTTTCATCCTTGAAATGCAGCCCTCACCATTATTAGAAATTGATGGTCAGTAGGGACCAGCACAGCCCCCAAAGCAGTGGCATGCCAGCAGGGAAGACTGTACCCCTCACAGATAAAATAAATTAAGTGGGAGTTTTGCATAACAGAATAGGATTATCTGCTTACAATCCAGCCAAAACAGAAACACATCTTCCTCTCTCTGGCTTGGTAGGTTCCCTCCATGGATCATGAAATCTGGTTCACAGTCGAAGTGGCAGTCCTGGCACTGCTGTGGCAGTGGCCAGATAAGTTATCCCTTGTTCTGGGGGAGGCTCATTGTCACAGTTGACTTCTCCAGCACCAAATATCAATATTTTTCTTGTGTCATGAGGCTTGATGAGTTCCCAAGTCACAGTCATGAGGCTGGCATCCAAATCCATGTGAAATTCAGCTGCCTCCAGGCTCCATAAGCTCCATGCATTTTGTCTTTCTCCATAGGGGTGGAAAAATATACTTAAAGCCCACAACTAAAATTAAAAGCTCCTCAGATCCCTTCTCACCAGATCTCCCATCTTCCAAACCTCTACAGCTTGCATGCTGCCACAAACTGGCTGTGTAGGAGACTTGATTTAATACAGTGACAAAGCACTGGTCTCTCTGGGTCTGGAGTCCTCCAGACATGGCAACCCTGGCTAACATGGATACATGGTGAAAGCATGACTTCAGACCAGAAAATCCACTTCATGCCACCATTCCTCCTTTCCCTGCTTCTGCAATCATCTCTGGTCACCTCTGCACTTCCTCTTCCCGAGGAGGAACAGCTTCCTCTCTCCTCAGGGTGTGAAAAACTTTGAGACAAGAGAAGTGTCAGAAACAAAAGTAATACAGACATAAAAATTTTCTCTCTAAAAACACCCAAATGGCAATTTATAGCCAACAACTTTTCTGATGGGAAAGAAAGCTCCAATTTGAATACCTTATGCTCACTGCCTTTGCTGGTTGCTGCTCCATGGGGGAAGGTTTTGTGAAATTCAGAAGTTATGAAGGCAGTGGAAATTAGAAGGTAGCGAGAGCCCTTCCTTCTCTCATCATTCCCTTCCCATTCCTAAAGCCCACAAACTGAGATATGGCTGTGCATTGTCCCAGCTGCATTAAATAGCTCTGGTGCAAGTCACAGTCACTCACACTCCCAAGCAAAACGTGCTCCTGGGCCACGCTGATGAATTGTCTCATGCAGAACTGACACATTTTAAGATCTAATTATGATGACAAAGCTCTAAACAGGAGCAGACTCTCAGCCTTTGCTCATCAGTGCCCAACTGCTCCCACTGATTCCTTCTCTTGGAGCAGCAGTTTGTTAGCTGCAGGAACCGTCTGTTGTTTTCAGCCTGCGAACTAACAAACTCAAAGACGTTCAGCCCAGGATTTGATTTTTCCCTGCCAGAAGCTCAGATTTGATGCCCCGACCAGAGCCCATGACATTCTGGATATTTGGGCTCCAGTCCCTTGTGAGCCAGTCAGTTCATGGCCTGGAGGGTTACAATTCTGCTGAGGATCAGTGGCTTTTGAAACGGGATCAGGTAACTGTACACAGGCAAAACCAATCCCACATTCCTTTCTTTTGCTTTATACATAAATAGCCACTGTTCCATAAATCCTGCTGCCAGGTTGGCCTGCAGCAGTGCTCTCAGGAGGAAGCATACTCAGTTTGTCCTTTAGCAGGGGTGCCAAGGCATCTAGGATTCCTCCAGAGCTGCTCTTCCTTTTGAGCTGTCAGGATTAGGGTGGCCTGGAAAAAGCCACAACTCATCTACAGCGTTTATAGGCCAAGTGTAATAGGAAGTGTCCCCTTGCCACAGTGTTCTAAGGAGCCTGCAAGACATCAGCCTCCAGCCAGGCTGGCTGGAAGCTTCTCCAAAATCAGCCTACACACCTTGGCAGGGCGGCCTGTCACTAATCCCTAGGAAACAACCACCACTGAGAGCTAAAAATAGTTGTTATTTTTAAAAAGAACAAATTAATAACCCCCAAATTCCTGCATATTTAAACAAGTCTCTACTCTACAGCTGCCCTCAAATTGTCTTTTCCCCTTCATTTACCTGTGTCTACACACCTCAGTTCTGGCAGGGAGTGGCACATCCAGACAGCGCCTGCGAGTCAAGCGAGCTGTGAACTCTCTGAAGCCACAGACAGAGAAACACGAGGGTTGTGTGCAGACACTTTGTGCCACTGGTTTGTTGCTCACAGAGGAGCAACCCTGGCTGGAATGAAAGCATTCAGCATAACCAAGCACCAAGGAATAAATAGTTGGGTATTTCAGCACGTCACATTCGTGTCTCTTCCCCTCGTTAAATCTGTCTTTTTGCAATGGTCGTGGGCAGCACTGAGGTCTTCATGACAGTTTTTAACACAACAGAATTTCATGCACTGAAACTCTGGAGAGGAAAGGCACAAATAAAACATAAAACTGTTCTCGTGACAACACACTAGTATTGCCTGGTAATATGTTGCGGGGTTTTTTCACAGAAAACTTGTCCATTAAGTACTTCTCATACTTTTAGCAGAAGCATTCGTGTTTTTAGAAGCATAGGAATTATTTATTTCCTCTACTACTTTCAGTTTAGCTTTCATAGTATGGAAAAGGAACGGGATCTCAAAGCCAAGGATGTTTCCACTGAAATCAGTGTGTTTGCCCCAGTGAGAAACCACCTTGGATCAACTCACAACCAATCTACTAATCATCACAGAATGAACATTTTGGTGAGAAGCATCTCCATTAGGGTCATGACAGCTTTCACTTAAATGAAAAGATGCCTTCATGATTTCATGAGAATCTGGATCTTGTCTTCGAGAAAAACCTCTTCCCATCCAGCTGCAGGAACACAAGTCAAATCTTTGGGACTTTATAATTCCATTGCAAGATGTCACTTTACCTATTATATATCTTCCCTTACTTTGTGGTGCTTTGAGCCCCCAAGATGTCAGGTAGAACATCCTTATACTTGGCTGACATTTCTGAATTTGGTTGGATATTAAAGGCCAAGAAAAAAAAAAAAAGAGGAAAATATTTTCTACTTTGAACTTCAGCTCTGGTACAATTACAGCCTGGGGTAAAAGCTCAGGCTGATTTTACTTTATCTCAATGGCTTATTTCTTCTTTCAGCTGCCCTCCTGTCCTTGCACCTGTTCTATAGATACATAGAAATCAAGAAGGCCTTGAATCTGCAGTCCCTCATTAAACAAGACTCAGAGGCCTTTCAGACCAAGCACAGATGTCTCTTTATTCAAAGACTTCCATGTACAGTGGGGCCCAGTGACTTCAATCAGCACCATGACACTACAATAAAGATTATAAATTAAAGAATATTTTTGAACCTGGCCTATGATAAAAAAGCATAAGTTTAAAAAGGTGAAGAAACACTCAGTGCACTCTGTTGCTATCATCAGACAATCCCTCTAGCTCAGCAGTCTTGGGTTTTATCACACACACTCAGAGCTCACAAGATAGCAATCAATTAAACATTTTTGCTAAAGCATTTAGTCAGAATGGGAACATCTGGAGTTGGGATTCAATTGTCCAGAACTAGCTTCCTGATAATTAGTATTCCTTCAAATGGCTCTTCTTTCAAGGTGTCCCTCTAATTTCCAGCCATTCCCCTGTGGCTTGGAAACACTACTGAGTTATTGCTCATCCCCCAGCCCAAGACTTGTACAGGAACAGGGGAAACAGATGAGCTGGAGGACTTATGTTTCAGCATTGCCTCAGGCACATCCACCAGACTGTGCATGGAAATGTCACCTCACTCCAACAGCAACAGGAAAGAAAACACTTGAGGAAATGTTCTAGGAAATATATTTGTATTGGCTCCGTGGGACAAGTGCAAGGAGCGTGAATTCACCATCACCAGACCTCACCTCCAGTTCCAATATTTGCCTTTCACAGCTCTACAGGGCCACATCCTTCAATCACCTTTGGACCACGCACTGGTGCAACTCAGGAATGCAGCTTTTGGCATCCCTAAGCAGACCAATCTCTATATCTCTGTCTATCTTACATGTGCAAATTCAGGCATAAACTTTTCAGGCATAAACTGACATAATTGTTCCACACTTGGATGGTGGTTGCTGCTCCCTAATTCAGCCCTAAAAGCCTGTCCAATTGAATTATTAGCATTTCACTCTCACATCAAGTTCTGGGCAGCCAGCGAATCCTTCAGCTGTCTGAAAAATGTCTTGTTTCAATGCAATTTTGCTTTCTAGTTGCAAGGAAACAAAATAACTAGACTGGAGAGAATGCATAGACCCTACATCAAGCAGGGATGTGTTCATAAACGTCGATAGATCATATGCTAAGTACTGGTAATGAGCAGCTGGATATCTTTACCTAAGAAAGTCTTGGTACCTCTCTACTTTAACTGAGCTTATTCACTATTTTTTTTACCTTAATTTTGCCTCAACCCATCTCCTCCCAGCAGGTCTGCACGCTGCTTTAGAGCCCAGTCCTATCTTCACAAATCTCTCTGAGGGCATCTTCCTTGATGTCTTCATTGAGCTCTGCCCTGGAGAAGGGTAGGAAAAATCAAAATGCCTACACAGTCTGCAAGTCCAGCTCTGTCTATTTGGTTTCAAGTGTGTTTCCAATATCTTTAAGCTTCCAGCAGGGAGAAAGGGATCTGATTCTGTGCAATCTCATTCACACCTCCTCTCCTACTGCTGTGGAGGCATGATGTTGACTTTTCAGCAAACAGAGCCTCGTTCCTCAGGGTCTCTGCACTGCTTGCTTAGCTGAGCCCCATCAAATTATGCTCAAATCACACTAAGACGAGAGAGAAACCAGAATATGCCACTTTCATACCTGGCTTCTGTATTTATTTGCCTCTAATAGAATTTATCATCCAGAGGAATTTCAGTTTTTACAGAGATGCTTCTTTTTCCCCTCTGTGATTTGGGTCAAATCCCATCACCAAGCTGTGCTACATTTGTTGCACTGCTGTCCCCAGCCTGCTGGGGACGTGACAAGTAAACACCGCTGAGCTGTGCTCCAAATCCAAGCTAAGAACACCAAAAGGGCTGGAGAAAAGAACTGAGGCATCCCAGCCCAGCTCCAGGGAAGGTGAGACTGGGAGTTGAGGAAGTAGGCACAGAACAAGTAAAGCCCAGACCTTGCAGGGGAAAGGAGAGCAGGAGCAGCCCCTGCAAGCTCCTCATTTCCAGACACTGACAGAGACTCTTCTGGATGTCCTGCTCTCCCTTTGAGAGATGTGCTGGAACCATCAGTTTCTAAATCAGAGCAGACATTGGGCCAGAAAGACATAGAGGATGCCAACAGAAGGTCAAATGGACAGAGAAGGTAAAATCACGAGGAAATAAAGAGAAACGAGGCTTTTTATTGGGCCCATTCTGATGATGCACAGGTGGGGATATAACAAGGGCTGCTCTGACATGTAATTCAGGCTGACTGCTGTGGAGGAATGGCTGTGTTTCTCCAGAAAGAAAGCCTGCTGTCCTCATTTCTGTCTGCGAACAAGAAAGTGGCCATGAGGCATCACCCACACGGGCCAAGAGGTTGGAACTTTGAAACAAAAGGAGGAACAGCTCAGGTCACCTCAGGGAACGCATTTGTGGGTAACTGCACTTTTCACCACAAACTTCTACCCTGCCTCCCTTTAGTCTCCCTTCTCCTACTTTATTCAAAGAAGCTGCAGTTTTAAATAAACATCTTCAGCATGGAAAAGAACCCCCACAGGATACATCAGGGAGCAAATGGGAGGGAAACAGTTCCTTGCTGTAAGGACACCACCTTCACTTTCACCTTACCTCATTCCCATCTCTCCTTCCTCCCCAGGGTCGTTTTTTATAGCCCTGCAGGGATCCCCTCAGCCACTGACTCCTGTGGGTCTCTCTGCTCCCCCGAGGTTCCCCAGTTGAGGAAGCCCCTGAGCACTATGTGGGAGCATTCCTGCATGGATTATGCCGGCACCAGAGCTGCACCCCTCAGCAGCTGAGGGCTGGTGTGGATTACAGTGCCTTTAAATCTCCCCCGGCATTTAAACCCATTTAAAAACTCCCCTGAGTCTTTAAATGACTCGTACGGTCCGTGGAGAACGCACACCTTGGAGCATATGGCCCATGTGCTGACTAACACTGTAGATAATGCCACTAATGATGCTCCACCGCACACACGAGCTGGGCTGCAGCTCCAGTGAGGAGATCAGCGCAGGCCTGGGTTGTATTTTTAATGCGTACCATAAAAAGAGAGAAAGATGTAATGGGTTTCTCTTTTCAAACAAGCTTCTAACTGTGCCACCTGGAAGTCAAGGAGATGTGAGAGGACAAAAAACAAGCCATTAGGTTATAAAAACCTCAGGAGAAAGTCAGCTAGCATTGATAACACAGGTGTCTGTTCTCCAAGTTGGTGCTTCTCAGGGCATCCTCCAATCTGTGGGAATGCTCAGGGTTTATTCCTCTGAACTGCCACATCTAGTGAGTTTCCAGCTCTTGGAGTGGGCTCAACAAATTGCCTCTTGGTGGGGAATAACAAATTCCTGAAGGCAAACCAACAACTGCACCTAATACCTCGGCCCTGTGAGACTGTATTTATTTTCCATATCAGTTCTGGAGCTGGGGCTCACAGGCTTCCTGCTCTTACAACTCACAAGGGAGCAGATTTGCATCTCAGACCAGGGATACGTGAGCTGTGGGTTGATTTGGTAGCTGGGATTTTGTGGTGTGTAACGAAGGGAGACTCGTGGAAGAGACTTGGCAAAGTAAATTGGACAAGCCAGCCAACAGATAGTCTTCTCCCTTTCACAGCCTCTAATGAGCCCTTTGCCTCTTATCAGAACAGCAAGGGAACAGACATCCCTCCAGCACATAACCAGCCCCTCTCTGAGGACCGGGAGATGAAACCATCAGCAGTGAGTTACAAACATGGAGTATTTCTGAACTCATTTGTCTGCTGATAGCATTCAGGCCTTATTCCAACCTGTAAATGGGATGTGCTTCACTAGTTTTAAATCACTCAGCAGGTGATAAGTGGTTAACGCCTGGAGCCCTAAGGTGCCTTCAAAACATAATTGCTTATTAAAATAAAACAATAATTAAGTGGAAGACACAGAACCTCATGACTTGTGAAAACTGGATCATTTTTTATAATGAATCACTGAGGCTGGGAGCAGACAAGGGAGAAGGGCTAATTCAGAGACCTGAGGGCACACACTGCTCTGGCAGCTGAGGAAGGGAAGAAGAGAGGGCTTGAGAGCACCATGGAAAGGATCCTCGAGGTGCCAGCACAGCAAAGGCACAGCTGCTTTTGATGAGCAAGGAGCCACATGCAGATTTGTGTTGGGGGCAGATAAACTTCATGCTCAAAAGGTCTGAAATCAAGAAAACTGCAGCCCATTTTCAAGGTGTTGGAGGAAGAAGAAGGGATTTGCTTGGTGACAGCTCCTGTCTTGTCATGTGGCCTCGATAATATGGATAGAAGGTCACAGCTTCTCAGTTCCCTTCAGGCTCCAATTAAACTGTCTCAATAACCAGCTCCTAGATCAGGAGTCAGCATATAAAACAAATTTCTCACCTTCCTAGCACCATCCATCAATGATTGATCATGTCTGTGTAGAGACCTGTGAGCCAGAAACTCAAACAGCACATCCCTCACAGAGTTTTTGACATCTGGGGTGCAGGAGAGAGTTTATATTCTTGTATTCCCCCTTTCTTCTCTCCTTGCAAGCACAGAGACCAGAAATCTCCATCTCTTTCAGGCAAGATCTGACAAACATTGCCCACCCCAAGAGCTTTGATTAGTCAGAGTAAAAACCACTGCATTAACTGTTCAGTAAGTAAATACCTGATTGTTTTCATCCTCTTCACACCACAGTATGAGCTGCATAGTTTTAATCATGCCTTTGGGCTTAATCCTGATTATTTCATTGCAAACTGCAAGAACATATCATTACTTACAGTGCCATTCTAGGCTATTAGTCAGTCCTTCAGGTCAGCAGGTGACAAGGGAATCATCATGTGGTACCAGCTTTCTGCTCCCCTGCTTCCCAAATGGTGGCAAACTCCTGCAAGCCCTGAGCTCAGAATTAATGAGAAAGCATCAGTGTAGTAATTTAGGTCCTAAATTTTCAACCCTTCCAGCTTTGCATGCTCTTTGCAGAACTAATCCCACAGAAGAGGAGCAGAAATAGACAAGGAGCTGCCACATAACCCTCCAAACACACCTGATTGTACAAGTTCACCAGGCAACAGGGAGCTGGTGACACGTGCGGGAAGCTGTTCCCTACACCAGGCAGAGTATCAGGCTCAGTTTGCCTGTAGGGTAGCAGCTTTAAAATGCTTTACCTTGATCCAGCTCCAGGTGCCACATAACAAAACTACCCAAAGTTAATTGGCCCTTCATTAGCAAGCTCAGCAGAGAGTCAAGATTGGAACTGAGAATGGGGAAGTTGTCTCCAGAGTGAACTTCTTACCCTCTCCTTCCAGGCCAGGGTGAAGAGAAAACCAGACTCCACTGTCTGCCCTCCAGCTGTCCCCAGAGCTCCCCATACTGGCAGGAGATGCCAGACAATTTTGGCTTCTAAACATTTCCACATTAAAAATGACTGCCAGCACTTCAAGAGATCTCCGGCCTCGGCGAGCAGGAAGGAGGCAGCACGCAGCTAAATGCAGAGGCTATTTTTAACCTGGGCTCATTTCTTAGGGGAGAAATCATTCATGACCTGTGTGCATGCAGTGCATCGGATACAAGGCGGGCTGGGCTGCAAGTCCTCTTTACTGGAGCTGCCAGCTCCTCCTTCCTGCACTGGGCACTGAGGGCCCTCCGCTCTGTCCTGCAAGGGGTCACGGGGAAATACTGAAGGTGTGAGTTTACCTGTTCTGTGTCCTCCTCTGCAGTGGTGGGAGGGGAAGCAGGGGCTTCGAGCCACGTCATAATTTTGGCATTAGCTGCCCTTCTCCCATTTCACCCTCGCTCATGCTCAGAGCCCATCCTTGTGGCATTCTTGGAACTCCTGCTTCTTCTGTTCCTTGCAGCCATACCAGGAACACACGGAGTCCTGCAGGCTTCTGGCAGGTTCTCTTCTGAAACACAGAGCTAGCTTAGCCTAAGGCAATTCAAGAGTCTCTCCAGTCTTCTCTACATGGGAAAAGTGCAGGTTTCCTGAACTTGAAACCATTTTCTTGCAGCTCTGTCACTTCTCCTAATACTTACATCCTTTGCCATCATCAGTGGTCAAATGCTTCTGGCCCAGCAAGGCACAGACCACTTGGAACTGCAGTTCTGATAATTGGGTTTGGCAGGCAATGTTTGGCCCTAAGACCTTTCTCATCTCTTTGATTTCACTTTTATAAAGTTTATGTTCAAGGATTTAAACTCTGAAGGTAAAAAAAGACTCTTATGGTCTTCTAATCTGACCTCCCACTTAGTTGTGGGTGTAAAAATTCACCTGGTGGTCCTATCCTGAGCTCAGGAACTTCTAGTTGAGCTGAATTGTCACTTTCAGAAAAATGATCTGAACTTGATATATTGGATTTAAGTAACAGAGAGCTTGCCACATCCCTTAGGCAACTGCTCCAGGGGTTCATCATCCCATTGTTAAAAACATCCACCTCATTTCACAATTGGAAATCAATGCTAGACAAACAGAGACATTGGATCTAGTTACATCACTTTCTCCACCGGTCTAAAAAGCCTCTAACATTCAGTATTGTTGTGGTTTTTCCCCCCTAAATGTGAACAAGTTTCTCCTAGAATCTGCAGTGTGCCAGCTTCAGAGCAGAGCACACACAAGAGATACACAGCAGCTTCAAAATATCCTGGCTCATCATCAGTCTCAGCCCGAGCTGTTTGGCTTTTCAATGTTTTTCTGCTTGGAGAGCCTCACTCCCATGTCTGTCCCTAAGATCAGGGGGCTGCTTTCATGCCCTCACATCTCAGCCAGCTCAGAGGTGCTACATTCCCCTCACCTCATCCTAGCAGCTCTTTTTCTCACATTAAACATGAAGGCCAGGTTAACAAATGTGCTTTTGGGTTGTATGAGCCTAACCCTCCTGCTGTGTTTCAGGCTCCAAAAGGCTTGCAACACCATTAGAGAAACATACGGTTCAGTTTAGCTGCTTAAAATTAGACTGTGAATCTCCAGGTCCCTTGGGATGGGTGCATGCTTTGGGGAGAAGAGTTCAAAAGAGATGAAGCTCAGAAGTCAGCCAAAATGCTCAGGCTCTGAGCTGAGCTCTCAAACAACTGCAGACCAAGTTTTCAATCCTCTGCATAAGGACTCCTGGGATCCACAGACCACTTCTAAGGGCTCTCAACAGGTAGTTATGAGAGCAACAAAGCCATAAATTCTTGCAAGAAAATTCATCACGCCACTCAAAAACTTTTGGGGCCCATATTGCAAGTAAGGATCAAAGCCATGGATTACAGGATACGGGTGCAACAACAGCTGAAGTGGAGCTTGGGGTCCTTTTCCTCCGTGACAAAGAGCATCACACCTCAGTTAAGAAAGCACAGACACTCCAGCTATCCCCAGAAAGCAATTGGAAAACTAAATGTGTCTCATCAGAATGCAGCTTTTCTTAGTTGCTCACACCAGATCTACAGTCCTCACATATAACTTCTCCCAGAAATGTCACAAAAGAGAAAGAAAACTATCATGGACAATACAGAAGAAGTTATTTGAAGGGGATCAAAGCCACCAACACATCTTACAGTCAAAGTCAGACAGAGTTTGGGGAGAAATCTACCCCAAAACCCAATCAAAACCCCCTCTGTTTAGCCCAGCAGCTCTAAACCACAGATCCTCGTGCACAGGCCTTTTCAGTGTGCAGAGGAAGCTGAGGTGAGGGATGAAGTGGTCCCAGCAGCTGGGCTGCTTTGCTGGTCTGCAAGTCCCTGGCCTCAGCAGAGCAGTTGTGTGTCCTCTCCCACACAGCTGCTTCTTCTCCCCAAATTCCTTCCATGAACTCCTTACTTCAGTAACCAGGAATACACCACATGCTAAACTTGCTGTTGTGTGGAGAGAGATAGCATGGGTTGGAGTGGTTAACCAAAATATAAATAAAAGGTGCAGCAAAACAATAGTAATAAAAATTGACCTGTATCATGAGCCCTTAAAATCTCAAATACTGTGGTGTGTGCACACTTCCATCTTTCCCATGGCTGTGAGTCCCATACTGCCAGAGCCTGGAACCTCTTTTCCTGAAAAGAAATATGAGGCTTTTTTTTTTGCCTTTTTTTTTTTTTTTTTTTTTTTGTTATTTAAAAAAAAAATTTTTTTTTTTTGAGAATTAGAACAGAATAATCTTCGTATGAATCCATAAAGCACGACTTCTATGATCCCCCCATCTGCTTTCCCACCGGATGGCACATATTTGCAAAGCAGCCCTTGGAGGCAAGGGAAAAGAAGGAGAGAAGGAAAGTTGCCGTGAAGAAATCCAAAGTGATGGGAAGATCTCAGGGAAGCTGTTGTAATGTATAATCAGCCCATTTAATACGGAACACTAATGCACAGCTGCTGAGAAAACTTGTCCAGTATGCTTCTGCAACAGCAGAAAAGGCCTCTGAGGTCAGCTTGGCGCCTACAATATGCTACAAAGAAATTGTCTAATTGCAGAAACTTGTGTAGTCTTCAGTGTTAACCTCTTTCCCCCACAGCCAGCCGAGCTGCACAGCTGTCTTGTTTAGAAAGCCTTGAGCAAGATGGCCAAGGGAAAATGGATTAATAAATCCAACATGAAAAGTCTTTTGCTGTTGATCCTAGATTTATATCGGGAATAATCTGTTTTTTCCCCTGAGCAGGGTACACTAGGCCAATGACGCAAAGCAGGACTCACCTTAAGACTAAGAATGTTTCAATCTCCCTTTTCCCATCCAATTTGTCTGTCCCTGCCATAAAATCTCTGGCTTATTGTGTAGGTGCTGAACCTGTAAATTCCCCTGGCCAGTGTGTTCCCGTGGTTTTAAGGGCCTAGATGCCTTATGTTCTCAGACTGGAAGGACCTTGATCCTGCAGGTGAAACATGAGAAACTTCAAGGAGGGTGGAGGACAAGGCAGAGAAGAGAGAACAGAGCCCAGGAAAGCACTGGAGTGCTTGGGCAGAGCCCAGAGCTTTAAGGCACCACTTAATCCTTCTGTGCAGGGCACCAGATGGTGGCTCAGGCAGCTCTCAGGCTGGAATGGAAACTATTAGTAAAGCATCCTGGGGTCTCTGGAGAAGCCATAAAGCTTGCAAAGTAACTTGGAGAGATGGCTAGGGAGAGCTGTGGGTAGGAGTTCCTTGTTGCTAAACCATCATCACCACAAGCTGAAATGAAGTGACTTGTGGCTCAGAAGTTTGGGAGGTACCTGCAAACCTGAAGTTATGAGCAAATGGGCCCCAAGTGACAGACAGATCCCAGAGGAAAAAGCATTGGGAGAGCTGTAATTCCAGTTCTTGGGCACCCACATGAGAATTTCAGTTCTCAGGGCTTTCACTTTGCTAAGTCTGCATCTCCGAAAACAGCGTCTGAAACAGGCCTCAACACTCACTCGTAACTTCCACAACCTGCCTGGCACCCTCCCAACACTAGAAACCCTCGCTGCTTCTCTTAAAGTTTGGCTCAGAAAACACAAATCCCAGCTTCGGGCCAAGTGAACACTGTGAACCATTCTGCAAGTCTGGCCTGGGTTCAGTGTGCAGATGATGTGTTTTCTGTGGGAAGAGGCCAAGCCAGACTCAACCACACAAACTGCAGGCTGGTTGAAGGTAAAGCTGAAGCAGCCTGTCTGTGCCCAAAGGCATGAGAAGTTTGGGAGTGCTCAGGAAAATGCTGTCACTGGCTGCTGACAATCTTCAAAAGCAATCACCTCTACGTGGAAGGTAGAGCTTGAAATTTTAGTTACAGGCATACTAAATAAATTTAAAGCATTAAATAAACTTATGTGTGTCAGGTACTATTGTAAAGCAGTTTACAGAAACCCCAAGTTTCTTAGTAGCTTCCCAGAAAGCCTCTGCAAGAGAACAAAAATGCAGAGAGTGCCGAGATTTTTAATCAGAAAAGGACAAACAATTACATCTGAGCAGGCAGTCTGTCCACAAAGCCTTTGCCAATTAAAAGCAAGATGGTCGTGTCAAGGATAAAGCAAAGGCTCCCACGGTGTTTGATCTTGTCTAATTAGCAATTGCTAAGAACCAGTGGGCATTTTGATTTGGAGGAATTTGGAAAATTGTACGCTAACAAAACCACATTAGAAATGGAATTTATTCCACGAGATCGTGTGATAGAAAGACTTAACTACATTAATAGTTCAATTTGGAAGAGCCTAACTCTTCCCTGCTGGAATTAGGTATCAACCCACTGAACATATTCAGTTGCATTGGGACAGTTGAAGTGTGACACAGAAAATGAAGGGAGTTTAAATAATAAATCTACTAAACTGTTCCTGATGTCTATTTGTGGTCTCATGTCTGGATTAAGGTCACCAGAACAGTTTTGACTTTCATTTTTTCACTGAAGCTGCTCCCTCTAACATACCCAGTCCCTTGGCTAATTCAGTCCCTGCTAAGCACTGTGGGCCTTTCTCTTTTTGATCCCTGCCTGTAAAAATCATTGGTTGAAAGATTTTTATTTATTTTTATTTTTATTTTATCTGATTTGCTGCTTTGTGGTTGAGTATTTACTTTACGCTCGTGATCCCAGCTCTCAGCTTGACCCCTCAGAGCCTGCAATCTTTTCTTGCACTCCAGCATTAGCCCAGCCTGGGACCAATTGTCCTGCTCAGACTGACTGCAGGCAGTTTGATGTGGCCGTAGGTGCTGGTGCCACTACAAGGCTTACGCCTGCAGTTATTTTCCTAGCTACAAGAGGGTGACATTGTCACACACAGCTCGGCATTAATGACACTTTGCCAGAAGAAGTCATGTCCCCTAGCTCGATTTTCTCATGGTACTTAGAACATGAAAGTTCTCAGAAGGAAGGCTCTCTGTTTTACCAGCACTTCTGGAATTCACCTCCTTCTTGACCATTGTGGCAGTGGTTTTATTCCAAATTCCAGTAACTTGTGGGATAATTCAGTCTGTTACTTTTCCTTTTGAAATACAGCTAAGTCCACAAACTAAATACACTCTGCCTGGGCACTTTTCTCTTATTTCTGGCAGCAGCTACCAATTTGGTCCTGATAGATTTTTGGCTCCATTGTGCAACAAAAAAATTCAAGAGAAAAGCATCTTTAAGTCTTCGCCTCTATGAATCAAAACATTCTCATTTGGATGTCACAGCAAAAGCCCCAACACCAGAAGAACAAGGATCATTTTACAGATAATGGTAGGTGAAGAAGCTGAAAACAGGATTTTGTGGAACCACTTTAGAAAGGATATGAAATCTCCATGGGGAATTTATTAAAGCCAACAATGCAGCTATTCTGTAGCTTTTTGTGGCAAACAGAGGATCAGGTCTTCATTCTCCTTCAAGCTTGTTTCCTCACTTGAAATTGTACTTGTTATCCTCAAAACTGGCTGCAATTACTGTGCCAGAACAGGTTGGGCCGTGACTGACTAGATCTCTGTACTCTCAGCCTCAGGAAAAGTAGATGCAAATGCAGACTGATTCATTTTGCACATGAAATTTGGAGTTTTCTATCAAAAATTGTGATTCTTGCTGCCTCTCCGAGTAAGTTAGCCAGTTTGGAGTGTGAAATGGGGATCAAAAATTGGATCATCTATGGCTGCTTCTTCTTTCTTGTCTTTCTTGTACTTCAGTCTGGACATACGAAAATGTCACTGCTCTCTAATTCATGACAACTTTTAGTTATGTCTGTGGAAAGATGCTGCAGTTTGATTTCTCCTCCATTCCTTTCTTTGCTCCTTTTAATTTGTCCTTATCTTCTCTTTTTCCCCCCACATATTGCCTGTTTCCTCCTTTCTGTGCCTGTTCGTGGACTGGAAATGGCACAGGTGAAGCAGAGAGCATCACCCTCCCTGCAGACACACCCTGAGCCACCCATCCGTGTCTCTGGCTCCCTTCCAGCCAAGCCTGCAGCCTGGCAGTTGTCCCACCCTACCCATTATAACCCACTCACACATTTAAGGCAGCAAACCTCCAGGTGTGCTGTTTGAATGCCCTTTTTCAGAACTAATTATTGTATATTTTCTTGCTTTGGTTGAAGCCCTGGTTCAAATCCACCACAATTCCCCATTTTCCAGTTTTACAAAAATAGCTATTATTACTTTCTCCCAGTAGTACATAATTTATCTTTGAATTCTTTCTGCACCAAGCTTTTGTGTGAGTAGGGACTTGGCTTATTTTTTTAAAAAATATTTTTGTATTTGTTTTATCTAAATCAGCTAACAGTGAGCTGTGGACCAGTCTGTCATATCCAGCACTGATGTTTCTTCCTTCATTTTCTCCATGTTCATTCAGGTGTAACACAAGAGGCAAACAGACTCCTCCATCTCTTTTGGTTCCTTGTGCTAATATTTCCCCGCTGGTTTTTTATTTGAATTCATGGTAATCATTTTTTTAAAAAAGCTTTTTCATGATAGCAGTGGTCTGTCTTCATCTTCCCAGATCAGATGTGTTCATCCTAGCATAGCCAAGCCATGGTCAAACCCAGTGACCGTTAAAGCACCAATTCATATTTATTAGCTTGAGATGCCCAGCCATGCCCCAGGAGCTGGGGCAGGAGTGGGGCCCTGCTGTGCTGACCCCTGCGTGCACACACAAGCCCATGAGCAGGACACACTGCTCCAGATCCTGCCCAGCCACTGGCGCAATTTCAAAGTGTTAAAGGTCTGATATAATTTGTGAACTCACCTCAGTTTATATAAGCACTTGGAGAGTTAAAGCCAGCAGTTTATTTTGGTTTTTTTTTTTAATAGTGACTGCTTCTCAATTTCTGTATTATTCACACCTCAACAAATCTTACTTCATTAGATTTTGGGAACTGCAAGGGTAATTTTGGTGATTAACTTTAAATTGAGGATAATACATGAGCAGATATTAACATAATGTCAAAACAATTTTGTACAATTGTTACTTAACCTCGGTCAAATCATTTCCACCCCCAGCGTCTTCCCAAATGGACTTTTATTAATATGACACAGACAAACATAAGGCAATCCCGGCCCTTATGCAGGGAAATGATTAAACAAGAACACTTATCAGAAATGATCATGCAGGGTAACAAGGCAGCAGGGCAAACCTCTGAGTTCTCAGATTCTTGAGGCTGCATCCAGCCTTTGGAGGAATTACATGAATGAGCCCTCGACAGGAGGTTTGTCTTGCCTGGGTGACAACTAGCTCAGCAGCAGGATGTTTAGCTCCTTGCATTTATTACACACAGCTGATTTTAAAGCTGATGGATAGATATTAATTACAGTGAAGACTGAAGATCTTAATTTTTGTCTTGATATCACAGCTACACCTGAGAAAACCCATTTTTTTAGGGCTGGTGGAAAGTTCATTGTCTGTGGCCTCTTCAGTCAATAGACAGACCAGGAAAAAAAAAAAAAAAGAAGGAAAAATCCACAAGAGGCCTGATGAGTCAGAAACACACTGGTGCCTCACACAGCCGGGGGATCTGTCTAATCCCATGAAGACTGGCTACCTCCTCCTTGCAGGAGGCTGCTCCCATGTGCTCTGCTCACGACTGCACAGGAACCACATTCCCGTCCTACACCACAACTGGAGAGAATCCTCCTGGGCTTTCCTCTCATTGACTGCCAGGGGAGAGGGAAAACACTCAGCTGAGTGTCCGACTTTCAGTCTCACTGGATTTCGTCTTGCAATTCCCAGAGCTTTTTTCACAACCAGTGGACCAGCTCCCACTGGCATCACGTGGAGTGGGGTAACTCCCTTGCCACTGAAGCTGAGATAAATGAGTGCTGGGCTTGTTGGAGCTGTGCTGGGGGACTGGCAGGTACCTACCTTACACATGTACTTGCTTGAACAATCACTTCCTAACCACAGCGAAAATTGGAAATTTGCTGCAATTTGCGGCTTTAACCCAGCTGGAGCCATTAAAGGAAAATACAGAATAAATGGAGAAAAAAGACCCCTAATTTGTCAACATACCAACTTTTATCCAGAGCTCAGCCATGGAGACTGGTGCTACTGGGAGAAGAGCTCCCCTTTGCCATCTAGCTGAGATGCTTCTGAGCAGTTTGATGTTGATTTGCATAGCCCCACATCCTTGGAGAGGAAATCCTTCCCACAGCCTCTGCTTAGTGCAACACCTGGGAGTCCTTCAGGTCTGGACTGTGGAGAAGTTCTCATCAGCATCATCATCAGCATCTGAAAATGTAAGTTATATCCACTTTTACATATCAAGCCAGAGACACACAGATTCCTGAGACAGGAAGGAGTGGGTAATCACCTTGTAATCACTGGGAATGAATCCACAAATCACCTCCTGCAACTAAATTCACTCGCAAGAACCTTAATTTAAATACTCAAACTTTGAAATATTCAAGACCAATTATTGCCTTTCACAATGTTGACTTAAATTAATTCTGACATTTATTCCAAATAAAAGTAGGGGAAAGAAGAAAATAAAGGAAGAAAAGAGATACAGCCTTTTTGGTTTGCTTTGGTTTGGTTTAGTCCATGTTTTTTTGAGATTTTTTTTCCCCCCCACATAATCAGTCTGAATGGAACACAATAAATCTGAGAAGGTAATAAACAGCTCATAAAAATCACTTTTCAAACTGTTGCTAAAACAACTTCACAACAGTTGGTGCACTAATGGCTCACTGGAGGGATCAGAGAAAGCTTAGGTGAGCCGTGAGCTTCAGGGCACAAAAAGTGCTGGTTGTTAGCACAGTGCCATGGCTTTACACCAGGAAAAGTCAGTACCAGAGCATATAGAACATATGGGGTAACTATTAGGAGCTGTTTGCTCCTTTCTTTCCCCTCGGTCTCTCATTTTTCTCTGTAATACACGGCAGTTTGGAAGGTTTTGTCGTTTCCACACAGGGTCTGAAGTTTATTGCGGGGTCTTGCAGGGCGACATTTTGTGGCTTGCAGCAGGTAGAGGATGTGGCACAGATGTTCTGGGGAATCATCTGGACTGAACATCTGCTGAGGGCTCGGCAGTGGTGTGAGGAACAGGATTTGATGCTCTTCTCCATTGTGTTAATAGCTTCTTTTTCATTTGGAGGCTTTGTACAGACAGATGTGGCCAATGCATCTGCATTTACTGCATCTGCATTTTACCAAAACCACATTCCTTAGAGGAAAAAAGTAGGCATTTATCCAACCTCTCATGGTAAAATAGTGTTTGGTTGAGAAGAAGCCCTTGCTAGAGCCAAACTTCACTGCAACAACAAGTGCTCAAATAGAGAGGCCATGCAGTAAACAAAGAATCGTGTTGTTTCTGCAACTACCAGCTCGAGGAAGAAGGAACAAAGCATGAGTCACTGTGACGTGCACAAGCAGAATTATGAATGATAAGTTAAAAATAAAATGCTTTCAAATATAGTTGTGTTCCTGCTTCTGACTGAGGGCCATGTTCCTCCAGGGGAGATGACACCTTCCCATTCCAGCTGGGCAGCTCTGTCAGCCACGCTCAGAGACCCAAGGCAAGCAGCTCCCACACTGCCCTGCAGCTGCAGCACAGGAGTTTGAGCCTGATGGATGATGCCAGCCACACTGTTCCCGAGGATGGGGCACTCCAAAGTTGTGGCATCATCACTCTGCAGTCCTTCCAAGGCCACACATCACCCATTCAGAAGAGACACCCTTCATGTCAGCCCTAGAAGGAGACACAGCATCTCGTGAGACTGTCAAAATAAAACATCTTGAGCCTGCGCTGAATTGAGCCAAAAGTTCAGCATTAAATATCACTGATGATAGACTTTTTCTCTGATAGGTACTGTGAGTAGCTAATAAGAACACATGAGCCAGACTGCCAATGCAATGAGGCTCCCCCTGAGCTTTTTAGTGCACTGATATTTCACAATGAGAATCGCTTCATCCTGAGGAATGTCCCAGCAATGCAATAATATGAGTGAATAAATTCCATGGTCCTTGCTCGGTGGTTTTCACAGATTTTCCGTAGTGTTTATCCACCTTGCCTGGGTAAGGGCAGGGTAAAGCCTAGGCAGTGGCTTTAGCTCTGCACCCGTGCAGCTGAAACACTTGGTAGCTTTTGATAATTCTTCCAAGTCTATAGCAGCTCCTGCTGGATACTGCTCAGAAAGGGAAGAAGACAAAGAAGGAGGTGAGTTCTTTTAAAACCTATTTGCAAGCTTGAACACTTCTCTCTGGTTTTGTCTATTTGTGTAAGAAAAGAGGAATTCTGAAACCCTCCAGGTGTGCAATACATCACCAGCTCAGACTCAGCTCCCGCCACCAAGATTCTGGTAAATATTTGGGATAAATCTGCGCCAGGCTGATGTACAAAGCTCAGCAACTCTGAGGGAGAGGAAGCAGAACATCAGAGACACAGATTAGGGCAGGAGTGGATCCACCTCGAGCAGGGGAGGAAAGAGCAGCAGCAGCTGAGTTACCAGTGTGTAGTGCTGCTTCTCCAGGTGTAGTGGGAACACTGAGAAGGTGAGAAATGAGCCTTGAGCTCATTAAGTGATTCCCAAACATCTGCAGATATTATCACAGCACACGGGAGTCCAGGACACTTTTAAGGCTGTGAGACAGCCCTCAGTGAAGAAGACAGCTTTGCCTTGATTTTGAAGACTAAATGTTGCTAACATCCATGGGCTGGGAAGGGGATGGCTCTCATCTCTAAAGGGAACATCAGTGGTATCTGACTTACCTTCTCTTGCTAATGAGCTATTAGAAATTGTTTTTGAGCCGTACTCTTTGCCCTCATTATAACTGTGTTCCCATAAGCTCTGACTGTTATAATGAGGAGAAGTCTGGACTGATGCACAGTTTTAATGAGATCCAGTGTAGATGTAAACCAGAAAGTCTTATATGTGAAGTCAGACCTCAAAGTGTGCAGTAACAGAAACAGGTAAAGGATTTACCTCAACAGAGAATCCTGAGTAGAAGAGGAAACAAAAATTTTCATGTCACAGGCAGAACAGACAAAGTTTGCCTGCCCCTCCTCCCCCCTGCAAATCGAATGTGAATTCAAGAGGTGATATCTAGAAGGATGTAATTCACCAAGGGGAAAGGAGGGAAGCTAAAAAGAGATCCAGCAGCTAATGACTTCTAAGAGTTGAATGGTGAAAGGAAATGCTCGCTGTCGACAACACCAGTGAGGAATGAAACAGCCAGCAGAACATTTCTTTTGTTCTTGTCTCATATCTTTTCATGAAAATTAAAAGGGCAGTTTTCACAGCTGGTGAAGGACTTTTTTTTCCCCCTTCGCTCTGCCATCTGATGCTGCCTCCACTTTGAAAACAGCAAATTTATGCCTGAAGCTGAACGGGTAAAAATTGGACTCTGTTGCCTGTGGGTATTTTGCCATGAAGAGCAGCAGGATCTGATGAGAGGTTTCATCCAGATCAAATCAGGGAATATTCAACAATGTCGCTGTTTTCACAGGAGACTTCCAAGGAGCAAGAGGGAGCCAGGAGCCAGGGCTCAGCTGGGTGCACCCCGGGATGATCAAGGCAGTCTGTGCTATGAAGGGAAGAGAAAAGGGTAAGACTGTCAGGTTTTTGCCTACATTCTCTGAAATCAATGAGTCAGAGGGAGAGATCTCCAGTCTGAACCCAGAGGGGAGAATTTCTTCACCATACAACTATGTTATGTCTCATGAGAATAAGAAGGGGGATAAAACCTGTGGGAATTCCCACCTTCTCAACAAAACTGTGTCCGATGGTGCACAACACTGTCCTCTCCTCTTTGCTAGCATCATGTTTCTCCTAGAAATATCAGTAGCAAACATTCACCAAGAATTACCCTGAGATCATTCCTGCCAGGTCTTGGGTTTTGGTACAAGTAGGGAGAAAACTTTCTTTCAGGAGTAACTTTTCAGGAGTAACTGTGGCTCTTTTCTGAGGCATTTGCATCAGTTTGTGACTGCTATTTGAGCTGTGCATAAGCATATTCATATGGGGAGCACTACAGCGGCCATGCTTATGAGATAAGTCTTGCAGCCATGAAGACTAGAGATTACTGATATTATCTTCAGTGAAATTCTAAACATTGCAAATACTGATGTGGCTGGCTCAGCATCCACTCTGACTAACTCTTTCAGCCTCTGGCTATGCCTCCAAATGGTTTAGTCCCTAAATGTGTCCCTGAGAAGACTTCTGTCCTGGGATGACCATGATCTTCAGAAAATCCCATGTGTGGAGGGTTTTATTCCCCAAAACTTGAAACTTCTCTCTCCCTGACTGTACTAAACTGTGACCAGATTTCTGTAGCTTCTAATTAGGAGAGAGGAAGCACAAACATTAAACACAGGATGCCTTCTGCAGTACCTGGCTGGCTGCAGCTCTCAGTCCCAGAAGCCTGTAGTGATGTATTCCCCTGCCTCTGTGCCTCCCAGGACTAGGAATTGCTCTGCTGTGACAGCAGCTCTCATTTTACAACAGGACAGACAGCATGATGTTGTCACATGAAGAGGAGAGTGCTGTCCCTCGATACAGTGCTTGGAAAATGCAGGATTGCTGTGTTTCATTTTTGATCATTAGATGTCAAGAACTCAACACTGAACAGCTCTAAAGGGTTTTGCTATTGCAGATGCTGTTGGTTTGAGATAATAAAGCCACGCTCTGCTTCCCTACATCCCACCTGGAATGAGCTGGAGGAAGCAGACAATGAGAATGCTCCTTTTTTACTAATTTCTCCTCCATTAGCAGTCATCAGAAAGTGGCTGAAAGTTGGTGCATGCACTGGGGTTGGTGCACACATGGCACCATCCGTGTGAACTCAGGGTGAGTGCTTGCATATGTAAGTTCTTGAAGTGTGATTCAGGTGACAGAGCATAAATATGGAAATGGCTGAGGGACGTACCTGTGTGTTATGTGGGTGCCTGAAGTGTCTCCAACTTGTGTGCATCTCTTACCCCTGTGCGTGTGGAAACGTGCACCCAAGGTGGAGGGCAGGAATCATGAAGAGTTCCTTTGGGTTTAGGAAAGGGTTGTTACTGCTGCCTCCAGGTGTAGATATGCATGTTCAGAGGGAACGGTGGTTCTTAAGGCCACTTTGCTTGCCTAGGGCTGAAGGTCTGAAGTGCTGGATGGCTTGTAAGACCTGCACGTGGCACAGAAGGGGTGAGGCAGGGATAGACCTGAATCCAGTTAAATAGAGGGGTTGTGCAACCTCGCAATGCCAGTTGTCTTGTATGACCCAGGAATGTGTCATCCACTGCTGATGGGGCTAAACTGCTCTTACCCAGTGACAAACTCCCTTTAGTAGAGTCCTGACCCCCTTGCAGATCCACTGGGATGATATTTGTCACCTCTTGCAGCGTGGTCTGGTTGTGGCTACCCACTCAGTTCTGGAGCATTTCCACTCTTGGCAAGAAGCTGTTAAAAGTAAGGGGGTGGCAGGGAGGGGGAATGTATCAGCTGATTGATTAGCTCCGTGAATCACAGAGATGCCAGCCTGTCAAAGAGTAAATCACTGGAGCTGTCTTTGATGTCTCCTTCGACCAAGGACACACCAGCCTGCTGCGAGTGTTGCCTTTCTTTTAATGTGCTTTCTCTCCTCTCTCTCTCTCTTAGTCCTGTGCATGTGCATGCAGGGGTTTTTTCCCACTACAGCTGCCATACTTTGTATTTTGATTCCTTCAGCAATTACTGGCTAAGCAGGCCAACCCTGTAGTTCAGGCCTGCAGAGGAGTGATTACTAAGGAATGGGGAATGCAAGGAAGGGTATTAGAGGCCCCTCAAGGGATGTCTCTCCCTCCCACCACAGTGCTGTCACTCACTCTGAAAAATACCTCCCACTGCAAATAACCCTTCTGAAGGTAATGGGGACCTCCAGTTAATCCCATCTTGTGCCAGTTGGAGGACAGGGGAAATGCAAATGGGGGTGGCTGTTGGCAGAAACACATGGTCTTTTTGCACTCTCTAAAAAGCTATTGGTTGTTTTTTCCCATTTCCAGCATGGCTGGAGGTTCACTAACAGTCATGTGGTGCTGAAAGACTATAATAAAAAGCTAAGTGATGAGGCAGCTTTTGTGATGGAATTTCAGCACTCCCAACAGGAGCTGAAGCCAGAACCCACATACAAAAAAAAAAAAAAAAAAAAGAAGTGCTATTCAGACAAAACAGAACAAGTTAACCAAATTTCTCTAAATTTCAAGCCTGAACTAGTTCCAGAGCCTCAGAAACTGTTATAAGGCACATCTGATCTTGCTGCCAACATGCACCACATCTCCTATCACGTGCCATCTCGGATGGAAGACTGCTCCCCAGGAATGAACTGCTTTGCTTGGTTCCTTGCCAATGCCACCTGGCCGACTCTGTCTAGGTAAAGCAGAGTGCTAGTGAGCATTGGCTCAGACAGACACTCGGATCTGGGCCAGGCTGGAGATGGCCTGTTAGTAGCTGTCGCTCGCTTGGCTGGGTTGGTTTGTGGTGCTGGGAGAGGGTTCAGCAGTCGAAGGCTTCTGCCAAGATTTTCTGCATGACAGCACCCTCCTTACTGCAGTCTGTGGCTGGACTCAGCTTCTTCCCGCACTTCCCAAGAGTGGGCCTGCAAAGGAAAGGAGTTCTGACATTTCCAGGCTGTTCTCCTTGGAGGTCCCTGCAAACACAGGCTGCTCCCTGTCCCAGTGCATGCAGCCTGTGTGTCAACAGCAGAGAGCTACTGGCCACACAGGCGGAGAGAGCGGGGCTCTGGTGCTCACTTCCTTCCTGGGAAGGTAGTCTGACCCTAAAAATGCTCATGGGAGTCTGGCATGCAGAGAATGGTGCTCTCAGAACATGCCTCACTGTCATCCCTTCTCACTCCACCTCCCCGTAAAGCAGCTCAGGGAACGTCACCACTCAGCAGGCTTAGGACAAGCCCAAAGTGTCAAAAACAAATGAAAGAAACCACTCAAGGGCCGAAACAGCAACAAAGGTGCTAGTGAAGACGGATGAGATAAGCAGTTTTGATGGAAGGATGTTTTATGCTAAGTGTACTAAAATGCTCTAAAATGCACTAAAATGCACTGTCTGGCTCTTATCTCAGGCTGCTGGAATGGGCTGTTTCTGTCTTCCAGCGTGAGTTTATTGCCACAATGCTCCTCGTGCAAGAATTTCCAAATTGTCAGCCAATCAACTGGCCCCAGGTAAAGTACCTGGATGGGGATTCGAGTCTAAGGTGACATTTCTTGTCTTTGAAACTATTATTAAAGCTTTTTATTTTGCTTGCCTTTTCTTTCCCTCCCAAAGCACCTTTCATTTGCCGACAGCTTTCTTGAACTGTAAAAACCAGGACATGGCTCAGCTTTCCAGTGTGGATACCTGCCCATGGTTAATATCAGCTCATTCCTACTACTCTCCTTCCTCTCTGTCTTCTTGCCTTAGAAGAGGGATGAAAAGGGCTAAAAAACATGTGCCGGCCTGAAATTGCTCAGTGACACATGTTTCTGAGAGCTGGAAACCACAGTCCTTGGAGGTTACACATGGAAACGCTCAGTGATGTCCCTTTCCATTCCCCATCTCCATTTTGCTCTGTCAGGTTTAAATCCGCTTCACCCACGCCACGTGAGCACTGCATTGTTCTGAATTCCTCCTCAAAATGACATGCTTCCTATGGCAATCTTGTTATCATTACCAACCAAGCGTGTAATTTTCTCCTCTTCTCCTCTCCCCAAAAGTATATGATCTTAGTTTATTAGATTCTATATCTATAAAACAAGCCATGGTAGGAGGCATAACGAAAATATAAAGAAAGGTGATGAGGCGTTTTGCTACCACCTCTGAATTCTGACTGGATTTCGGGATACACAAGACATTAAGCCATCATTCAGAATAAACCTTTTCAGGAGTCTTTAAATCTCAGTTGCCAAAGCAGAGGTGACCACTGGTGGCTTTTGAAGGACATAACGCTGTTGATCTTAGCAGGAATGTAACTCGCTGCCATTTCCTTGTGTACCTTTAGTGAGAACGCCCTGACAGGGGGATACATCTGGGGAAGAGGTGATTACTAGAAATGTAGAGATGATGGTTTAACATTACAGGGTATATGTAAGTTCTTTTTCTTGGGCTTGAGATCTTAAAGAACCTCTCAGAGGTAATCAATGGCACTTTAGTACCCTTTGAAGCTTTTATTCACAACATTTGCATAGTACTTTGTGACACATCGACTTTACTATTTTCCTTCAATTTTAAACCAAATTGCTTCAGACCCGCATTTAAGTTGCTGTAAATGCGATGATCTGTCAGCTTCAATCACATGCTGCATCTGGGGCTCCTTTCTGTTGTAAAATCTTCGGTCATCATTACATCTTTCTATGCTCTAAGATGGCAGTGGGCTAATTGCTTAACTCTGCACCTGCCCTTCTGTGAACAGAGACACTCAAAAGGACTGGCATTGACCTACCAGAGAATCACAGTGCTGGAATCCCAAATTGATATAACACTAAAACAAACTGGGCTCCAAGGCTCTGAGTGGGCAATATTGTGTATGTTAAGTAAATGAGGGCTGAATGTTCAAACAGCTTCTTTAAAAATGCAAGAGCAATTTCCTAATTTTAAGTCCACACATATATTTGGGGGGTTGATCTGGGACCTAAAACAGGTGCTTTTTTTTTTTTTTTATTTTGATCTACAGCTTTGATCTCATACAGCCACATGAGCTTATCAGTGTCAGAAACAAACTCTATATGGAAAAAGTCAAAGGCAATTTATACCTCATGGATATAAATTGGAAAACTGCACCTTTAAAAAGATATCAAAAAGTATAATGTATTCATCTGCCTGGAAAATGCCACAAATCTCTCATTCCTCTATATCTTGTATTCAGCCAAGATCTTTCCTGCAGCTGGTACTGTGCAGGCAGTTCTCCTTGCAGATCAAAAGTTTGGAGTTAACCTGACTCCAAGGAAAGCTGCTTCCCACACCCAAAATTGTGACCCACCTGCAAGGAAGACCACGAAGAGTTCAGGAATCAGCACCCTAAAGTTGTGGATGGGCCAGGCTGAATTTGGTGATGCCATTCCCTCCAACTGGGAGCACTAAAAGTTTGGCATGAGGCGTGAAATATTTAACCAGGCTGCCACTGTGTAAAAATGATAGAGAGTGCTTGAGCAGAACATCTGTCAGAGAGGTGGCAGCTGGCAGAGCCTGGCAAGGATTTTCTGGGGAGAAATGGGCATAGTTCCCTAATTTTGTTGCAATGCTGAGTGGTGTGGGAGGATGAGGGGGGCTTGTGTGAGTGTGTTGCTCACTCGATGAAGAGAGAGAAGAACAAGTGCTCTGAGGAACCACTTTTGAGAGGGCAGATGTGAGTGCTGCAGTGTGGGAGAGGAGATAGGGAGCAGTGGGCTCAGCAGGTGGCTCCTCGTGGCCCAGGCAATGGCCTCTAATTACCTACAGGTTCCTCCCACCCTGGGTCTGCCAGCAAATCCTGATCCCAGCCTTTGCTCCTTGCAGAATTTTTTTTGCGTGTGCGGGTGTCTAACTCCAGGCCTTTAAGAAGGGGACACCTGGAGCAAGGTGAGTGTTTCACCAGGGGCCCAAGCTCTGGTCTTGGTGCTCTCAATGCAGATGGGATTGAGCAGCTCAGTCACAGGCAGGTATCCACGACCTAGCTCAGCAGAAGGAAAGAGATTTGGGTCCAAAAACCTTCCAACATAGTCTGAGGAGAGATGGGTCTGACATTGCTCTCCCATTTGTCCTCCTACTGCTTTCCAAGGAGCTTTATTTGACCTTCTCCGGGACCAGACTTTGGGTGGCCCATCACTGGCTTCTTACTTCCCTCATGAACTCTCTTCTCCCAGAATTGATGTCACAGTAGGAAGGTGAGGTATGAGGCTGGAGGGAGGCAAACAAACAGAGCCTGAAACCAGCTTTGAGAGGGAGCAGGCTTATGTGTGAGGAGGAAGGATGTTCGGAGAGAGAGTTCAGGGGATGAAGTGGTCTAAGGAAGTCAGCCTGATTGGAAAAGTTCTTTGTAAATACAACAGGACTTCACTCTAATATTTAATTGCTTTGTCTCTGTGTCAGGGTAACGCCTTACGTGCACACAAGGGTACCCACACTCCCACCCTCCTCTTCCAGCAGATCATGCAAAGGCTCAGAAATGCATTTATTAATTTCCCCATTGTTTGTTACCACTGCCACCCTGCAGATAGTTCTGCTGAGTTTTGAATTTAGCACTGTTCTGTAAGCAAATATTTCTTCTTTTTGCACTGAGGTAGAGATTGCCAGAGAGTTTTATCCATGATGCAGGTGACTAGAAAGGGTTAATCAGCTGGGGGTACATATTGTCTAATTCCCATAGTGTGGGAGTGAGACAATAGGAGATCAGAGTTGGACTCAACTTCTTTGCATTCTCCCCCACGCTCCTTTTGGAGGATGTTTCAGGGACAGGCTGTGAGGAATGCACACTATCTAATCTGCATGTATAATGTAAATATGCACATTTTTATTTGCTCTCTCCATCTGCAGGGAACTTGCTGGCATCAGAACAGCCATGCGGGCTCACAGCAAAGTTTTCTTGTTAAAGGGAAGAAGACTTAGCAAGGCTGCTTGCTCTCTGCCTCCTGCATCCTGTGCAAATGGGTGCAAAAGCTTGTCCTACTCACACCTTCACATTTGCCCTTTGATCCCAAAATCTGGGATGGACTGGGCTCCTTAAAGGGAGCTGGTCCCTTAACTGAGCTGGAAAAGCAGTGTGGAAGAGGGAAGAGAAGAAATTACACTTGGCCAACCTTAAACCATAACTTAAAACAATTTCTCTAGCATAGAAGAAACTTTAAAAAAAAATCTAATATTTAGGATAGGACAACTAGTTTTTATCTTTTCGAACAGACGATTAAATGGAGGTAAATTCAAGAATGCTAAGCTTCTCAGCATGAGGAAATCAAAATGTTTCATCTGAGTTGTCAAAATAAAACGTCTAGGCTGTATGTTTTGCAGGTTTTTTCCGTGTTTGCATTTAAAGCAAGTTGGGTAATTTGCAGATTGACTAAAGCAGCACTTTTTGCCTAAAAAAAAAAAGTAATTTTCATGAAAAGCTGTTCCCCAGCTCCATTGTGGCCTTCTGAACAATGCTATTACCCTGGCTGGGAAGCAGCAGCAGCAGCAGCTGGAGTCCCTTGCCCTGCCATCAATAGCTTGCAGTGCTTGGAGTCCTGGCTGCCCTATAAATTGTCTGTCTCCCAACTGGCTGAAATATCTGACTTTGCTCCACAAAATGTTTTGGACTCAGGTCACTTGAAATCAGGGAGAGGTGCTGCTGCATGGAAACCAGTAGTGCAAAAGAGCAGAAGTTTGCACAAGGTCCCCAGGATCTAGCACAAACTTTCTTCATAGTCTCTTTCAAGAACACAGATCTGGCTTTCCATGGAGTTTTGCGAAGGCATGGCTGACTCAGAAGGGGTTTTATTCTATTTTCCTTATTGTTCCACTGCATGCATGTGTATTTGCGTGAGGTATTTGTGTGTATGTGGTTGTGGCAGTATAAATATTAATAGCACAAGGGTGAGAATACATGTGGCCCTCAAATGAGGTTATATAAACACACAGCTGCTGCACTATTTGTAAATTTATAAAGACACATTTCCATCAAGAGTGTGAAAGTCAAATAACCGTGCAGGGAGAGAGTGCACATATGCTTCATAAACTGCACAAGATTACGTGGTGCTACTTAAACTCCAGCCCCACTGGGGTCAGCTGGAGCTCTGTCAGTAACTCCAGTGGGATCAGGACTTGGCACAGTGCACTCGCTGTGATTTCCACGGATAAAGCAGAGTGAGCTACTGGAAAAAATCAGTATGAGAAGTGCCAGTCCCTTGTGACTTGCTGACATCTGAGCCTGATGGGGATGATGCAGCAGCGTAACACCACACAGCAGAGAGCCTCCACCCTTGCCTCCTGCAGACTCTGCTGTCAGGGGGAAAACAAGATGTGGATAGGGCCGTGGCCAGGAGGAAAGCAGCTCTGCACTTGCCTCCCTGCACTCTGAGCTCTGCTAGAGAGGGCACTGGTGTTGCCTCAGCCAGACCAACAAGAGGGCATCGCTTGTGTGGTGGAAAGGGTGATGTGCTGACAGTGGGCAGGTCAGAGTGTGGGTTTCCATGCAGCCCCATTCGTGCAGCTTTAGCAGCTGCTGGCACTCACAGCCTCCCCGGGAGGTTTGGCAGTCACTGTCAGATACATTCTGGATGACAGGACTTGATGGGGCTATGGTTTCATCCCATGAACAAGGTGGAGCATGCAAGGAGAGGAGTCAGAAGCAGGAAGGTGTCAGGCACAAACAGGAGTTGTTTAGACTGGGAAATAGATTAAGTAATTTTTTAAAAATCCCTCATTTCCTGGGATTCTTAAATTCTGAAGTGCAATATTACATTTTTCCTACTGCAGCGGATGCTACTCAAACCCCAAAGGCAAGTCCAGGATCGTTTTTTGGGCTCACAGAACTACCTTGGTCATGATGGCAGCCTTTCAATCAGGAGCATCTTCCTAAGTGACTTTTCTCAGCCTGCTGCAATACAGCAAGTCCAACTCAGATAAAGGCCTTGATGTGTGGAAATTTGTTTGAACCTTCTCCATATCCTCCATCCCCCCTGGTTTGGTTTACGTGTTGGAGGAGGAGCTCATGAAAAACTATTCCATAACCTTCCTGAGGCAGCCTAACCTCATAGGAAGGGTGCTGTGCCAAAATCTGCAGATTGTTTTCAGTTTTGTTTTATAGTATCACTGATGCTTTAACAATTGGTCCAAAATGTAGTCATGTAGTCACCCAGCCCCAGAGAACTTTCTTTATGGGCACCAAAGGCTGGGATTCCTTTTTTCTGGGTCTTCACCAAAGTGCCTGATTGATATAAGGTTGGCCCAGAATCCCTGGGTACCCAGTGAAGAGAAACAGGGATGTCCAGATGGCAGTTCAGATCTTGGGTGAGGTAAGGGAAGTGGATTGAATCCAAGCCTCAGTCTGCCTCTGACTGGGAAAACTTATCTTCTAATATTTTGATGTTGCCCTCAGGGGAGGGGATCCATCTGGGGGAGGTATTATGCAACAGGTTGGGTTGTAAATGTGTGCTGGAGTGCACTGAACACTCACGTCCCTCTGCAGACAAGACCTTTCCTGAAATGAGAATAATTGATTTTTTGGTTCACTAGCAAGAACACTTTTTTCTGTATTGTTTCTGACTGGTTTTTTCCAAGCCAAAAGTAAAGCAAAAAAACACAACATCTTGGTTTGGGCAAAACATTTCTTTTGTCTCTTTGAGGGAAGTAACAGCTGGATTATGAGCACACTTTTCAAAACAGAATGTAAGGCAAATTCTAACCAAACTAAATTTGCAAAGGGAAGATCAAAACATTTTCTTTGAAAGTGGCAAAATGAAACATTTGGATCTGAGTAACATATTCAATGTCAAAATGAAGTTTCAAAATTCCCCTTTTAGCCTCTGAGAAGGATTCAGCAAAGCAAATATAAATTTTAAAAAAGTTGCTGTTACCAAATCTGCATTGCCCACTGGAAGAAAATAATCCCAAAATGTCTTTCTGATCTAAAAACGATTCTACAAATGCAAGAGATCAGGCAGCTGTTTCTTGGACACAGTGCAGAGCTGTTTTAGCTAAAGTTTCAGCAAGTCACCCCTAGGCTTTGCAGTAATGTCTCTGTTCAGTGATCATGAATCCCTTGCAATTTGGAACATAAAAACATCCTGCTAGTGCCATCATAGACAGACAGCAGTCACCTCATCCAGAAGGCTGCGTGAGAGCAACCTGGCCTTGATTTATCATACCTTTATTTCAGCTATTTGTGTTTGTTCCAACCAGCAGACTGGCTTTTGCTATATTTAGTTTCAGTCTGGGGAGAAGGGCTGAAGGGAGTAATACAAATTTTATGAGAATGTTTTGTATTTTATCCCAAGCGTTTCTTACTTCCTTATGCAAAACATAAGTGAAAGAAGGGGATGGGTGGGGGAAAAGTGGTTTCCCAGAGTAGTACGATTGTGCAGATGGAGGAGCCACACGGGTTTTGCAGAGGAGGACTGGGGATGAGTTAGAAAGGCAGGGCAGATGCTGATTTCCCAGTGTGCAGGGTGGAGGGAGCACCACTGGCCATCAGCCAGCAGCAATCCCTTTCCCGGGGGGGTATGGATGAGAAAAGCCTGGAGGCAGAGAAGCCAATCTCTCGGTGTCCTCTAACCACGGACACCCCACAGTGCCTTGCCTGGATCAGGATTTGAGAGCACGTGGAGGGAAGGAGGCACTGCCAGGTCTGCGGGCGATGGAGGAGCCGCTTTTCCCGGCTGCCTCATCTCCCTCGACACCGCTCCCCAGACGTGTACTTAGCTCAGCTGGGTGGCCTGGCCTGACGTGCCCGCTCCATCATTATCCAGACAGGGATTTCAAAAGCCACTTGAAATGCCCGTGATTGTGCAGGCAGCAGGTGGCAATTTGCCAGCTGGAGCTCCGTGCTGCAGCCGGCGGGACAGCAGGGGACAGCAGGGACAGCAGGGACAGCAGGGACAGCAGGGACAGCAGGGACAGCAGGAATGGTGGCTCACCAGGGCAGCCAGTGCATGTGTGCATCCTCCTCCTCTGCCTGCTCACTGCTGTTCCCAACATCTTCAAAGGCTGAAAGTTTTGCCTACCTTTAGGTGTCTAGACATCTGAAAGACTTCTTGAGCCATGGCCATGAGGTCAGGGACATAAAGAAAACCGTGTGTTATCACTGGTGAAGTTATTCTGGACTTACAGCACTGCGCTGAGGGCATTGCAGTGATTTTCCCTGCCCTACACCTCCTGCAGGGAGGCAGGTTTGTACATGGGGCCATCAGCCTGCTTCCACGAGCCTTGCTCAGTGATGTGCTCTTCTTGGTTACTGGTGTGAGCTGCAGCCTGACCTTAGTGCCACTGTTGGGACAAAATTCCTTCTGATTTTTCCCAGGCTTACTCTGTACAGAGTAATCAAAGGGCCCTGGCTGCTGTCCCTCTGATGCATTTGCTTTTCATTTTGATTTTCCTCTCCTGTCAGGCAGCACCCAGTCTGTACAATGGCATATTCCCCACATCCCTTCATGAGGGATATACATCTGCTCAGCTGTACTTCATTCTGGTTTCCTTCAGCAAGCACTGGTCTGGAGCGCAGGGGATGATGAAAGGAGACATCACGTAAAGCCAGGCACAAGCCCTGGAAGCAGCAGAAGCTCAGCAAAGGTGAGGCTGCCCCAAGACTGTTTCCTGGGACAGCCTGGAAGTGATATGTGAGAGGCAGACATGTGGGTACGCTCAGCCTGATAAGGATTCACACGAAGGGCACCATCTTCAGCAAGGAAATGTGCAGATTTTTTGGGGGAAGGAAAAGTGTTTACCCCATAGGGCAGCTTGTGTTGGTGTTAGAGAAAGTCACCGATGCCTGAAAAAATTGGTAAGTCTTCCAAATGAACAAGAGTGTTTGGGAATTTCTCTAGGAATACAACTGCACAGAATAGGTGAATTTGCTAATTGTTCTACACCGGGTTATTTTGTTTGACTCTAATTATATCCTTCCAGCAAAATAATTCATTTCTAATCTCCCCCTTGATAAGTGAGCAACGGAGTAATTACCTGAAATACTGCACTTGGACAGGAAAGCCACCAATATTACTAAAGCTGCAACAAACTATAGGGTACAGCTGACTCCCACTGTTCCCCTTCCAATATTTTTCTATTGTGCAATTCCAGATCTATGATACCTGCTATTCCCTGTCCCTTTGAAATAACAATGTCTATCTTTATACATCACTTTTCCACCGCAGACCTCAAAGTACTTCACAAAGGCAAGTATCATTACTATCATTTTACGGATAAGAAATCCAGACACCGGGAGGTTAACTGCCACTTGGACTATCCCACATTTACTCTTCTACCACCAGATCATCCATTTGTGATGCTGGTCAAATTTCTCCCTTTCATTCCTGGATCGTTCTCTCTCCCCTGTTCATTCCAATAGAATCCAAAGGCTTGTGCAGAGATTTAAATTTATGTGGAGTTATTGACACAGTGTTCTGCTCTTTGTCTCTTTGTGGTTCCTGGAAATTCTTGTATATCTGCCTACTTTAGAAAGACCTGAGATAATTTCTTTTTCTATGAGCACAGATTACAAAACCAGATCTGGTTCATTTATCTCCCAAACTCTGAAGGAGCCTGACTGTAAGAATTCTGCTAAGACTGTTCTCAGGATAAAGGATCATTACAATATTCAGTATTTTTGACTCAAGTTTGCACTCCAGCACTGCTCCTGAGTTCACAGGCTGAAATGCTGGTGTCTGTTTACTTTGGAGTCTTCTTGGCCCATTTCTGCTCAAGAATGCTCATGGCTGTGTTTAAAATTCAGAAGAAGTTTATTTTTGACAGTAGCCTGTGCCTGAACCTTTGGACCCAGCATCGGCTGTGGTGAGGGGAGAAAATGAATCTTTGCCTTTGAATGATTAACTGTTTAAAAGTAGGGCTTATAATGGCAGCAGTGAAAGAGTTTCATTTATAGCAGCCTCAGTACGACAAAGATATTTCATGGGACAGAAGAGTGAAAGGAGAAAAGAGGCAAAGAACCAACAATATTTATCTCTGAGGTGTTCCCCCAGCAAAACCAATTACTGGTTCTGTTCTTCTGGAGGGTGTGAAGATGCTTTTGTCACACCTGAATTTCCCTGTGGGACTTGGGTAGGACACCAAAGACAGAACAGATGGAAGGACATAATTCAGTCAATCTCAGTAGATTTGCAGATGCTTTTTTATGCCAGAACCTTCACCCTCTGAGATCCTTTTCTGTTAGTGCAATGTACACTTTGGTGGGAGCAGGGACACCTCAGAACATCCTCGTCAGGAAACCATTAAAATATCTGCACAGGAGCAGCTGTTTTGGCAGAGATCTAAAAAAAGAGCGTAAGAATAGCGCAGAAATTTATGATGCTTCCCTTACATCTTCTTGAATTCCTGACGGTTTTATGCCTCCATTGCTGTGGTTCTCCTTCTGCACTCCTGCACAGATACTTCTGAGTGCACATCCTGATACTGTACAGGCACTTGCATCTTGGATCTGAACAATGAACCACATTGAGCAGGGTCCTTGCAAACCAAGGTCAAAACCACTTGGATCACAAATGGAGATGCTCACACAAAGGCTTTCAAGTAAATTCTTAAGAAGAGAATAATTAGAGACATGGAAGTAAACACAAAATGGGATAAAATGTTAGATAGGTTTAACAAAGACTCAGAGAGTGCCAGACTAACTCGATATCATTCTTTGATAAGATAATTGATTTTCTAGACAAAGGAAAAGCAGTAGATCTAATCTATCTGGATTTCAGTAAAGCATTCGATATGGTGTTGCATGAGAAATGATTAGTTTTGTTGGCAGATCTGGGGTTTAGCACAGGAACTGTGAGGTAAACAAAGAAACAGCTGAAGGGGAAACAACAATAGGTTTGTTTAAAGGGAGAAGCATCAGGTTGAAAACTAGATAGGAACGTCAGTCCTTAAAAGGCTTCCTGGTGTCTAATCTGGTTTAAACTCTCATGAATACTCTTCGGTATACATTCAGTGTATAAAAGTGCATATAGCATTTGTACCTGTGGGTACAAACCTGGAAAACTTCACAAATGGGAAGAGGTGTTGGAACATTGTAAGAGGAATTAGATGATTTTGAGAGCTGGAATAACAGAAACAGGGTGGGATCTACCAGTACAGACTGCTGTGTCTTATATTTATGTAACAGTAGTAATATTCTTTACTGTGATCTGTCACTTGGCAATGACATGAGAAGAAAAACAGAGGTGTAACTATCGATGATCCGTCAATAAGGTATCACCATTAAAAAGTCAGTGTGGGGTTTGAGTACAGCAGCTGGTGCAGTTCTACTTGAAAAAGTATGGATGCTGCTGTGCAAGGTCAGATCTCCTGATGTGCTGTCTGCTGATCAGGAAGGGGGGATTTAAAGTGGAGCAGTTGGAGAACAGGACAACCTGTCTGAAAAGAATGGAGATTTCTACTATCAGAGTTAGGAAGACCTGTCTTACACAGCCTGGAAATTGAACAATTACGTAGTGCTGTAAACACCAGGAAAAGGCAAGAGCACTTTAACCTAAAGAAGAAGAAACCTATTGGTAAAAGATACTCATAAACACATTCAGCTTAGATTTCAGAGGACAATCTCATTCCACCAGAATATTGAATGTCACTTAGGTGAAATGTATTCTAAAAACCTGTTAATTTAAAGATGGAGAGGGATTGGTTGTGGCAGAGTTGTTTGGGGGAGACTGGTACAGCACATGCCCAAAATACTCAGTTTCCAGCATTGTTTTTTAGTCCCTTTTTAATCAGCACAGAGAAATGAAATCATAAAACAGTATGAAAAAGGAAGCAAACAGCCAGTCTCTTGGTTATATGTTTTGTCAGTCCCCTGCTGGTGCCTTGGCTTAGAATTATTTATGTTCATTCCCAGTGTCTCATATCTTACCAGTTCGAGTTGATTTCTAGCACATATTTTTTGCATTGCAGTTAGGTACAGTGCTCTCAGTCTGAAATACAATGTTCACAACTCCCTTAGTGCCATGGCATTCCCTTTAACACGGACGCCAGAGGTAAATCCTGCACCCCAACAACAGGGACGTATTATTCCCCCTTTAAAACGACCTTGCCTTTCATCCAGACCTCAGTGGTCAATCTAAATTGTGTTGCTCCAATAAAATGTAGTTAGCTGATGAGCTCAGAGACATTATTTCTCCTTCCCTCGGCATAGCCTGCAGCATTAGTTTGTAGGGGGTTAGCTGGCACTGATAGAGTGATCTCTGCATTGGAAAAACAGATTGGCATGATGGGCATGAACAGTTTAGCAGGCTGGAGGCAGGGAAGCAGGAATTTACAAGCAAATAGGTTTAAGTACAGATTGTTTCGTTTCTGAGAACAGCAGCAGGGAGCTCCGAAGTTGCATGCTGCTGCAGCTGTTTAGCCATTAGTCGAAGAAAAGAAAGGAAAATAAATAAGACAAGACAAAGGAATAATCCTTGAATAGCAACAAAATATTTCAAAATAAAGTTAAAAAAAAGCTTTAAAGGGTGCCTTTTTTGACAGGTAAGGGACAAGATGTGAGATTGGCATCAGCACGGTAAATAGAGATGACTGTATAGACTCAGAGAATGCATCCTCTATTCAAATTCTATAAAATATGAATTGGACACCCTGAACTGGGCATCCACTTAGTAGACATGAGGATAATGCAGAGCGAGCAGCGTAAATGTAAAAATAGAGTAATCCCAAGTAAAATTAAATCAGGATGATCTGCTGCGAGTTTAAGAACAGCAGACTGGGAAAGGGCTTACCCAGCAGGCAGGGCCCTGTCCCTGCCATCTCCAACAGAGGAAGACACTGCAATAATGTTGTTGCATTTTACAGCAACTTCAGCCTTTCATCAAGGAAGGCGTTCTCTGCTCACACTCCCTGCTACGGAACTGAGAAGTCATTTAAAGATTAGCTGAGATGTTATTTCTATCAAGCACCCTTTAAGGCTGGCCATTAACAGCAAATTGGCTGTGAATAGTGTCAGAGCACCTTTCATTCTGACAGGCAGCTTACAGGTGAGGGACTTCTCCAACCAGAGCTGCTATCCTTATATTTAATAATTCCTTACAGAATTTTTCTCTCCTTATTTATCCCGCCACTTGTAAACCCGTATAAAAATTTAGCATCCACAACATCTCATGGCAAGGGTGCAGAGTAATCTCCCAATGTACTTTTTGAACTTGCCATCAACTAAATTTATTCCATAACCCCTCATTGTCTTACGGAAAGAGCCAGTGCATGATAATTCCCTGTTCATATTTCCTACAGTGAAATAATAGCAGAAGGAAACAATCTCCTCATGTGTCCATGAGTATCTAATTTTGTCCACGGCAGACTGGCTTTGAGGGCATGTCAGACCGTGGGTCACAAATATCCTGTTGCTGCACAGCTGGAAGAACGGGAAGGCAGAAATTAGGACATCTCAAAGCCCACGAATTTTCTTCTTTTTTTTTTTTTTTATCCTCCCTCCATTCTCCAGACTTAGTTTGTGACTGGTCTGTCTTACAACCCCAACATAATTTGCAGGTATTTGATGTCAGTGCTGTTTCTGACCACACTGGCTGAAGCTCCCATTATGCAGGGATAAAGGCATGTAGAATTTTTATCTCCAGTTGATAATAACAGGAGCTTAAGTTTCACTGATTTGTTGTCAATGTCATAACCCACTTATGAAAGCATCATAACACAGCCATAGAAGCATAGCTAATTGAAGTCCATTTTGGTGAAACTACAAGGGAAATTGGCCTCTTGTTTAACAGCATTAATTTACTGTGTTCCAGAGTAAGGATCGATAAACAAACAAACAAAAATAAGCTTTTGAGTTTATTCGGCAGAGAAAGAATTATGACATGAAGGATGATGTCTCCCTATTTTATGATACCTCTGGCAATAATATATTGAAGTTGTTAGGAAGCCATGATCATATCAGAGACATTGAGCAAAGAAACAACCACAACCGAACTCAATTTTACATATATTTTTTCACATGAGAGACAAATCAATCCATTCTCATAAATAATAGCAAAATCCCTTGAATAGGTCAAAATTCAATACACTTATTAGAATGTCACTAGAGCCCTGGGAACCAAGTGCATAAAACCATAGGTGGAAAGGATCATCCCAGTCCCATAATTTAAAAAATTCGCAAATAAGGAGTGGTCATTAAAGATCCCATCACATTTTATTGGAGGGAAGGGATTTAAGATACTGCACGAACCCCACTCTTGTTAGTCAGCTGTGTTTGTTGAGAGGTTACTAAGTTTCATGCAAGGCAGATGAAATTGGATGAGGATGTGGTCAAGACAGAGGATTAGATACAAAATTTATGAGGCTGTTTGGGAAATGAAGATACTAAATCTTTTGTAATAATTTATAATATCATTTTTCACTGATTTGGATAACTTTTGTGACCCAGCAGGTCATATATAAATATCTTTTTCTAAACATAAGGGTCTCTTTTTTTGTCTTTGTATCCTTAAGGCATGTTTACATCCTGCTGTCCCAATACGAAAGTGCTATGCAGCAGGTTCTGAGGGTCAAAATCACACAGGCTACATGTCTATGTCCACAAAACCCATAATGTGCATATTTTGCCTCCAAACTTCTGCTTTTTATTGATATTGGAGCAATGTTGAGTCCAGAGGCCTCCCAAGTTCTTTCGGTTCTTCTTCCTTCCTCACACCCCATCCCTGGTGACTCAATCCACACCAGGCCACCTTGTCCTCCAACCAAGGCTGCCTCCAGAGTGAGTGTTCTGCTTTTCTTCACCTACACCCTCCCCAGCATTGCTTTTCCTTTTGCACAGGCAGGGGAAAATGAAGGTGTCAGCCAGCCCCACACTAGAAATAGGACTTTGTGTAGACGGTGGGGCTGAGAGAGGCACCAAACTGAGTGTTTTTAAATAAACTCGGGGAAAACGACATCTTATGCTGAGCATATGACTGCCATAACAGTTTGTCTCATAACAAGGCTGTTAGCCAGAAGGGAAAGCAAAATTGTTGGTTTTTATATGTGTAACTAAGCATGCCTGGACAGAAGGATGCATTTGGCATAATTTGAAACACTGGATGTGTCTCGGTGAAAGCTCCCCCCAGGGCTGTGGGGATGCCCCACTCGGTGCAGTCTGGGGAGCTGGAACAAACCCTGCATGTCATGTGCAGAAGTCAGAGCAAGGAGTGAATTATTTGAGTATTTTAGGCTCAAATAAGCTTGTCTTGACAATGACAAGCCTGTCAGGGGCTCCAATTCTGCCTCCTGGAGACACTAAAGCAAATGAGATGATTCCTGCTAAGTAGCCACCTTGGGAAGAATTATCTTATTTCATTATTTTTAAATAGAAAGCTTTTAAATACAGATTCAAGGGGACTGAGTAGAGCTAATGCATCAGGAGCACAGGAAGCTGATTATTTATCATAATAAAAACACTGATGTGGGTGAGAGAAGGAACAAATCATACCAACGGAACTGGACAGCCTATCTTGGTGGTTTGCTCCTCTGCTTTGGATTAGAGTTCCTCCTATCTTCACAGCCCATTTAACCAAGTCCAAGTGCTTCCTTTCACTGCCTGCCATCCTAATCTATGTAAACCAGCTCAGTCAGGCATTTTTCATTGAACTAATACATATTAATGGGCAATAATACAGTTGTACTATTGCATACATTTTCTTGAAGTACAATTTTCCATCTAAAGAATTTTATTCACATTGCTGCATGGTAACTGCATCCACAATAATATCTTTAGGGATTATTCATTATAGGAATAATACAGCTGTGCCAAACACTATATTTTAGTGGCTTTATTTATTTTATTTTTTTTTAACAAAAGATGCAATTATGTTTGTCAACTAATAGTATTGTTGGCATAAACTGAAGAAAATAATTTTCTGCTCAGGTATTCAGAAAAGCAGTGGACAGGTAGAAATCAGGTATCTTTCATGTATCTATGAAGAGAACAGATTTTAAGAATCATAGAACATTGGAAAAGACCTCCAAGACACTGAGTTCAGCCTTTTACCAAACACTTCCATTCCAAAGAAACCACAGCACAAAGATCCACACCCCGTCATTTCTTGAACACCTGCAGAGCACCATCAGTTCCTGGGCAGTCCTTTCCAAGGCCTGGCCACCTTTTCAGTGAAAAAATTCTTCCTGATGTTCAACCTGAACCTCCTCTGGCACAGCCTGACACAGTTCTCTTGTCCTGTCACTTGTTGGCTGGGAGAAGAGCCTGACCTCTGCCTAGCCACAGCCTCCTGTCAGGAAGCTGCAGAGAGTGGAAAGGTCTTCCCTGAGTCTCTTCTTCTTAGGAAACGGAAACTTAGTTTAGATGACTGGAAAGTTTTCTAATATATACATAACATGTTCCCATTGGAGTTTCCATGGACTTACAGACCTGGCAGGGATCTGTGATTAACCTCAGGTAGAACTGGGTGTGAATGAGGGGCAGTGGCTGTTAATGGTTGAACATTGCTCATGCAATGCACGTGTAATAACCAAATGCTGGACGATCTCCTGTTTCCCTGGAAATTGATACTGTGGAATGGAGACACGAGCAGGTAAAGAACGTGGTGGACGTAAATTTGGCTTCAGCTCACACTGAGTGATCTCTTCTCTGGTCTCACCTTTCTCCTCGTGCCCTGTGCGTTGCCCTCGCTCCGTCACGGGGTACCCCTGGGAACACAAACAGACTGCTCAGCATCCTTCAGTCAATTTGCTGCCACAGTATGAACAACCAGCCATACAAGGCACCGTGTGGAACAAGATTGATGGGATAATAATGTGTGTCCATCTTTCTCACTAGAAAACTTCATCATCTATTATTGTGTCAGCCGTAATTGTGTTGTCTCTGGAGGAGAGGCAGGCAGTGGCATTGTTCTAAGGAGGCAGGAGGCTCTGTCCTTTCCTACCATGATGCAATGGCTTTCTGAGGGGAAAAGAGGCATCTCTTGAAAGCTGAGCCGCAACTAAACTGGCACACCATAATTAGCTGTAGCGAAATAATTAGCAACATAAACACCTTCAGGCAACAAGCAATTCCAGTCACTCCTACAGAGGCAATTTGACCTCACTTAATGTCTATTATACATAACTTTGTAGAGTCCTATTGACACTGTAGTGCCAAGACCTGTGGGATCTGCCAAAGTTTGTTTCCATCGTTTACCGAGGAAACAGCAGTTCTACAGTTGCTTGGGAGATTAATTAACTTGTCAAATAATTAAGTGGACAGCCTGTAATGAAGGTTCCCATTTCATAACTGATTTATCACTTTAGAAGCTTCCCAGCTGTAGCTTCTTTACACGAAGTCTTCTATACAAGGAGAAAAATATTAAGGTGAGGCTGAACTGAGGGCAGTTTTTTGTACATTTCACTTACCTATCCAGGTTTTTTTTTCTGATTTTGCCCTGGTTTTGTGAGGAGTGTCATAGTGATGCAATAAATCTCACATATATTTCACTGAAACTTTTAGGGTTGAATGACCATTTTCATTTTGATGGTAGCAGATTAGCACTGGCTAAATAATAAGATCAGATTTTTAGAATGAGCTACTGCTACAACGAATTTTAAAATTGTTTGGTCATCTGCTGTTCTAATGATCATGATTTTGGCAGACCCAGTTTCAGCTACCTCCTCTGTATTCAGTGATGAGTTAAGGACCATGTGAATTACCACTTTTTTGTACATACTGCTTCATGTTTGTTTCCCTTGAAAGTATTTGCAATACTTAGAGCACTTTTTTTGGGATTTGTAGCATTGAATCTCCAAAGTTTTACTGGTGTGTTAGTTATCTGAGCTGGAAGGCAGTAAATGAAAATATCACGCATTATTCACTTTGACCCTGAACTTAGAACTTCACGTGAAAGTGTGACACACTGACACACTGAAGGCTGGCTGTTCTGGTGAGATAAGCTCATTTTCGTTGATTTCCTTAGAAGTATATGTATTACTTACATGAATATGCTGACATTTTGTTGGAGCACATGTGAAAAATCCTGTCTCTTTGCCTGCCAAAGACCTTCCCAGGAAAACAGTTGTGCTAACCTGTTTAAAGAAAGCATCCAACAGAACGTTATAAACCTGGGTGAACAGAAAAATGCATGAATAAATAAACAAGAGACTGGATTTTGAGTCTGCATGTGTTCAGAGGGGACACTGGTCTGGGGCAGTTTATTCCAGCCTCTCATTAACATGAATAATTGTTTTGTTTCAGGCAAGAAACTCTCAACTATCAGTAAAACATAGCTGGTGTAGTCAGCCTCCTGTGGGGTACTTAATGATCCATAAAACTGTTTAAAGGGAAGCCACCGACCTCATTTTGGCCCAACCTGTGACTTTAGTTTTGATGTATCTATATTATACTTGTACAGATTTGCATTTATTGGCTTCAAAGTGGAACCTTCAGAAAGCGTAGGATTGCCTGCACAAACTTTATTTGCCTCTTTTATGGAACTGGAATCGTATATCAGATTTCATGACATGATCACAGCTGTAGCTTCCACATCACAGTGTCCTGTGGTCCTTCGTGGCTGTACCACAGGGCAGCAAAACTCCAGGGCATGAGCTGTGACACAGCATGAGGAGCACAGGTAGGACCTTGCAGACAGCTGAGACCTTTCCACCAAGTGATATGGTGAGACAAATTATCTAGAGAGCACCCACTGGCCTTGTCTTTGGCCTTGCTTCCCTTGGCTGTGAATGTTCTTCACTGACCACATTGGAATGGGATCTGACAACGCAGGTTTCTACGTCCCTGTTACTTCCACCACCACCTCTTTAGCCTAGTGCATCTTATTTGAAATTGTTTGCTGTCATAGTCAATCTCTTTAAGGACTTGGAAGAACACTTTAATTAGCCCTGATGAAGTGGCTGGAGCCAAGTGAAGCCTGGTGGCTCTTGCTCTCCTTACGTTTGTGTTTCCTGCCACGTATATTTGCTGGCAGAATCTTAAAGCTGACTAATTACTTTTTGTGATGTCTAGACTTCTCTAGCAAAGTGATTCTTTCCTTTTTTACTAGTGCTTATAATTTACATTTGTGTGCTCCCCCATTCACCCTGTGCAATCTTCAGAAAGATATATCACACAGCACTTAAAGATCAAAAAAAAAGGATGAAGAAAAGCTTGGAGGAATTTGGAAATTGTATCATAACAATCAGCCATGATGTCTCAGCTTCTCCCATTACTGACAGATCCTTCCACCAGTTTTGCATCACTTTCCTCAGCATGGGCTCCTTGCATCAGATCCTTCTCCACGCCTCCCAGCTTCCCAAGGAAGGTGAATCAGGCCTGGGGTATCCCCGGATCAATCCTTTCCCCTTCAGCTGCCTCTCATTTGCTTCCTGTGCCCATGTGCAGAATGAAAGCTTTTGTAAGCTGTGTTAGAAAGAAAAATCCCCCTTCTAATTTGTCCTTCTAGAGAAGAAGCACAAAGGAGCCAGATGCCCAACATATGACTTCAGTAGATATTAATCTAAGGCAGAACAGATGATCATCTGTGGAAAAATCATCCTGTTGTAATTGAGCCTTCAGGAATATTAGCAGACTGCCATAGCTTATGTTAGTCTCTCAAAGCTCAGCTGCTTTTTCCTCTGTGCATGTTCCATACTCACCCTTCTCCTTCTCTCCTCATAGATAAATCCATCATTCAACCCTCTTCATCTGCCACTCCATTTCAGCAATTTTCCCCAACCGATGCTTCAATGGTACTCCTCTTCTTGCCTTGGTTTAGTCCATAGGAAATGAAGCATTAATAGGCTAATATCTGTATAGCCAGTTCTATATCAAGGGGATGGAAAATGGCTTATTTCCATCTGACCAAAAATAACCTGGAATCATTGCAATTCAATTCCTTGCTTGCCTTGAGTCTGCTTGGTAAAATATGGCCCATGGCAACTAGGAAGAGAACACAACAAACTAATTTCCATGAAGGAGCTGATTAGAATCTGTGGAGATGTTTTTGTAGGTGGAATGCTGCTTTGCTCCTATCACAGTTGCTGTCTCAAAATTCATCAAGCCCATTGTAGTAATTATATTAATCACCCAGAGACTCTGGCAGGATGTCACGCATTATGAAGCCATAGCCTGCTATAAAGTAATTATTCAGATTTTCCCCCCTCCAGAGAGGACTGTACGTGGCCTCACCCAGGGAGATGCTCAGGTCAGAGTTGAGAACCTATGTAACCTTTTCCATGAATTCTGCAGTGAAATGACTGTATTTGAAGTTAAGGCAGTTACATCTTTAGACACCCAACTAGAAATAGCTACGTGTGTTGATGAGACAACCTTTGAGAGCTGTGATGAATGAACATTTTTTTTTGTTTTCTGAAAAGCTCTCCTTGTTTTCAAGTAGCTTTCCTAGCTGAAAAAGGACAATGCACACATGTAGTCTTGAAAATGTTCTGGGAAAGCATTTCAGAATGATAACGCACAGCCATGAAAATGTGTCTTTAACCTCCAAATCCAAGAAGCAGGGCAGGAAGTCTTCCAGGGAGAGGCATCTTCTTAACTGTTTTTTAAAGCAATGGCTCTGAAAATAGCAGATGCTTCCTTCTTGCTCACCTGCCTTCTCACCCGTCGTGGGACTGGCATTCACTTGTGAAATGCCAGATCAGAAACAAATGCTGCCACCTATTTATAAATACCTCCCCATCAAACACCCTGCATAATGCCTGTGGAAAACAAGGTGCCCCGGGTGACTCTCCTCCTCTCACAACTGTTCATGGGCTTCACTGCAATTATTTCCAATGATAATTGTAAAGATAACATCATTTAAATTATCTAATGTTTTATTCAATATTTCGGTGAGTTTCAATTACTTCCAATTATAATTCAACAGCTTTCTATTTAGAACAATTATTGTCTTTTATAACCTGTTTCAAGTCAAATAAATTGTTTGCCTTTATTCCTCCTCGGCTTCTTCGGCAGGTATTCATTCTAGGTCTCCCTTTGGTTTTCCAGTTCCCCATTAACTTCTGTGGCCTTTCATTAACCCCTTATGTCCCTTCCCACTCTACTACACAATCAAGCCTCTGAGAAGAAGCTGTCAGCACAGCCCCCGAGACAACTACAATCAATTAAACTCATTAAAAATCAATATGATTAAATTACGAGCAACAAGATGCAATCCTGGTAGGACGAATAGTGCTGGGGTACTCGGAGCTAGGAGGAGACCACGGGGGCAAAGATGAGCCCCATCTTTGGCTTTGGGGCTTTCCAAATTAGGAAATGAGGGTGTCACCATGAGCTGTGGGCTCTGACAGAAATGTGAGCTCACGGCAAGTGAGGGGAATGTTACTACAGTTCATCTGAAAACAGGAATACTGTGGGGTGAGACTATTCTTTGGTTCATTGAATTTATGGGGAAACAGTGCTTGAAAGAAAAGAGTCTCCCTAAGACACACTTGCAGTGATGTTAACCTATATGTTATTTTCTTATTTCTTTGTAGCACAAAATATGTCCTGATAACAGGAACTGGTTGTCCTGTGATTTTGAAAAAAAAGTGATGTTTGATCATAAAGCTATTTGAATCTGTGAAAAAAACTCCCTTTGGATATGGGACGGGAAGAAACCCTTCACTGCAAGTTGTTGTCTCCTTGCTGTTCTTTGAAGGTGAGCTCCCAGTTCAATAGCTTTACATAACCGCGAGTTATTGAGAGATATTGGGGAATAAAAAAGTTTGTTTTGTGTAGATGTAGAACAGAGGCACTTTGTCCTTCATTTCACTCAGTTTCTAGGTTTTTTTCTCGATGAAATCTTGCCACATTTAAAATGAAGTTGTTTTTTAAATGTCATTTTATTCCCCAAGAGAAAAAAACCCACACAAATCTTTCAGTTAAAACCCATGTTTTTAAAAATATTTTTTCCTAATGGGACACTTCTAAAAATGAAAGCATGTGTTCTTCTCTTTGCGTTTTTTGCCACAATGTTTTCATTTAGGTAAGATACTTTTCCCACACAAAAAAACATACACATTAGACTAAAAACATCCATAAAGCTTAAAAAATTCCATTTGGGATTTTCGTCCAGAAATGGAAAATCAGAAAAAATCAAAATAGGTCAGAAAAAGATTTCCTTTTAGCCAAAACAGTACTTTTGAATTAATTTATTCTCAATCAAAACATTTCACTCAACTCTAATCGCTGGACTGAAGTCACCCTGCAGGATTCAAAAGGAGTTGATTTAGATGCTCCCATGGGTTCCCATGAATCGGAAAAGTAATCAGTCAATCATCTTCCTGCTCTCACAGTTTTCTGTTGTTGAGTAATTCTCCAGATCACACTTGCTGAAACTCCTTATCTGGCTTATTTTTCTACCTAGCAACGATGAGTGCAGCATCCACGGCCCCAGTCCAGCAAAGCACTTTACACGTATTCTCTGGTTAACATAGTCTCCTTGATGTTAATGAGGTATTCATGTACTTAAAGTTAAGCCCAAGCTTAAGTGATTTGTTGGACGGAGTCCTGAGCCCTGCAAGGGGAGGTGCTGAGAGCCGTTTTGTGGAAGCATCCTCAGCTTTAAAGCAGCGTGGCATGGCAGTGGTCAAAAGTTGTATTGATCTGAATAAATCAGTCTAGAAATTGATGAAGATCCATTTAAGCATCTTCCACCCACGGCTTCCCTCTAAATCGCCTTAAAGCTGATTTTGTGAGATGTGCTCTCCAAGCAGGATGAGAGCAGGGCTTGCTCTGACTGACCAAGCTCAGCTCGTGAATGATTTGCTGAGCTCCTGCAGGCACCTGAAACGAGAAGCTGCTTTGGCTGAGAAGTGTGAGATCTGTCCCTGGATGCCCATAAGTAATCACCCTGCTGAAAACAAACAAACTCAGCTTGCTGCGTTTTTAATTACATATTTATAGCCACTTTTAGCATCAAAGCGATCAAACTATTTTGTTCAAAGCTCTGTTTCAGATGATATAACCTGTAAATTACTGCAATGTACTCTGCTCTAATATTATTTACATTAAAACCCCCACCACTATTAGGTGTAGTTGGAGGGCAAAAAAGGTTCTTCCCACCTCCTTGCACTTTGTGATCTTATGGATCTCTCTGAAATGTAGCAGACAGCATCGATCATGTTAAATAAATAACAGCTGTGCTGTGCAGTGCAGTGATATACCTGTCCATAGGCATTGTCAGAAAATCCCATGTCTTCCCTAAAGAAGAATAAAAAATATGTATTTCTTGAAAGTCACCAATCAATTGCTTCAGTCTTTTCCTGCAGACCTGACACCAAAAAAATGTATTTGAAATGTCAATTCCAAATGCTTCAGAGGCAAGTTTTCCTGACTGGCAGAAGGAGGCTTGTTACTGACAGTGCTACAGGAAAAAAATACCTGCTGAAAAACATCAGTCAGTGCCTTTGCCATGGTCTGGAAAGCAGATAATGCAAAAAGACTCCGTAATTCCATGCAGGTCCACCCTTGGGCCAAGCATGTTACAGGCTTGGGCAATATCAAAAAAAGTACATCTAAACCAGACCCAATTCTCACCTGTGGCACCTGGAATCTGCTACAGCCGTGGGGATTTGGGTGGGTTTCAGTACAGGTGTCATAGGTTGCCGTGTGCCCTCAGCTGATTCTGACAAAACCCATCATGTGAGGGAGTCCTGAGGTCTGTCAGCACCGTAAGTGGCACAGAGCATTTCACTGCTTGCATATCAATCTTGCTTTTCTACACAGATAAGCCATGAAATATCAATGCATTAAATCTCTGATTCATTGATTTCAGAATTAGTCTTACTATTTTATCTCAGCATCTGATCACAGCCATCCAGACACAAAGGACAGGGATAAGAAATCCATAAGCACAAGTGTGTGGCTAGAGAACAGCTATTCCAGATAACACACAAACATTAAAGCAAGGACAGGCTGAAGTCAATATGCTCTAACATATTTTAATTGCTTCTTAATAAGTGGATAATTTTGAGACTTCCCAACTCAATCATCTTCTGCTTTTTCCATTCATTCTTCTAGAAATCCTCTTTTCCTGTTCAGGACAGAGTGGGGCAAGGTGCTGGCTGGACTCAGGATGTGTTGATATCCATTGACCTGATGGATCCCAGAGTATTCCCAAGTTTACAGCTTAGACTAATAGAAGTGCTGTGCTGACCTCTTCTATTCTCCTCTGCCATCCCTGCATTTCCACCTTCCTCAGAGGGGTGGGAAGCTGCACTTCAGCACTTCTCATCTCGTTTGAGTATGACCCACCTCACAGCTCTGCCAGTGCATCCCTACACAAAACCCAGCATCCCCGGGGGATCCATGTGGCTCCATCACCGCGCCTCATCCCTCTCCTGCAGCCCTCTTCCCAGCTTGGGTAGCCAAAATATTTTGGTCTGCTGCCTATCGGATCTTCCCACACACCAGCTCTGTCCTCAGCAGCTCAGTACTGACCAGTTCCTCCCAAAATCTGCTTTCCTGCCAGTCCCCACTGGGAGCCTCCCAGGATGCAGCTGTTTATGGTTTATGTCAGCAGTGTCGACAGAGTCAGGGGCTATCCACCTGAGGCAGGGCTACTGCTGGGCTGAAGTGATTAAAATATTAACTGCTGGAATAGCTGTCCATCCCACTCATCTCCATCAGAAGCAATTAATATGGATTATATATATTTTGCAAGAAGAATATCTTTCCTTTCAAACCTTGGAGGAACTCCAGGGAGGATTAGGTAGAAGACTGAATGAGCTAATTTGCATAAATTAGGTAAAATGTGAATAGCAATTTGCATTCAGAAAGGCTCTCTTTGACTCTTCATGATATATTGATGCCATCTGGAGAACCTAGCTATGAACCAGACATTTGTTGGAACGATTTTCCCCGGGCTGTTCCCACAAACTTTGCGTGTATGTTCAGAAATATTCCTCTTCCCTCCTGCTGCTTGGAGCAGGGTTAAAGACCTCTTTATATGATTGACCCTTTTTATTCAAGAGAGGACAACTCAGATAGCTTAGGAAGAAATGGATGGTGCATTGGAAATACTCTAATTGCTGTTCTTCACTGGAGGCAAATGTTCCTGCAGTGGCTGTGTTGAATCCCCACGTTAATGTGGCAGCAGAGTACCAGGGCAAGGAAATGGTCAGGCTGGAGTCTACTGTCATTTTTCTTTACTCAGATTTCATAGTTTCTTTGGGAACCATATTTTATGAGCTTAGTTTTTTTCTCCCTTTGATATACAGCTTTTCCTTGGATTATACCTATTTCAGCCCCACTCCTTCCTTTATCAGAAAAGATGCCACATTCCTGGAAGTATTCAAGGCCAGGTTGGATGGGGCCCTAAGTGGCCTAGTCTAGTGGGAGGTGTCCCTGCTCACAGTGGGGGGTTGGAATGAGATGATCTTTGAGGTCCCTTTGAACCCGAACCATTCCATGATGTATCCTTTGTGCACTGGATTTCTCACACAGCCACGTGGAGTTCCTGCACTCTGCCCAGCTCCACCACGTGCCAGATCCAGCAAAGTCGTAGTGACAGAAGTGTCACTGTCCCCAGTGCCTCCAGCTGCTGGAGTTTAATGGATCACCTCTTTTTCACAAAGGCAGGAACTGAGGCAATTTTTCCCAGTCATCCATAAATCTCCGCAGCTCACAAACGCTCTTCAGGACAGTGGACTTTCTGCTGCCCCTTGGAGCTGCTGCTGAAGCCATCACTGAATCCCTCAGTGGTTAAGCAGGTGGTCTGCAGGTTCTCCTCCCAGCACTGCTGATGTTGCTGAGGCTCACAGTAAGGAGCTACTGAGCCTCAGCATCACTGCTTTGTACAGACAAAATCACCTGGCTGGAGCCAGACCAGGGAAACACAGCACAGCACAGGAACAACAGTTAATAGATAAAGACTTTACATGCCCCAAGGTTTTAGGGCAAAGAGACAAAGACAAAGGGTCAGAGAAGTTCAAGATGCCAGAAATGAGCAGAAAACCTCTTTAGATGTAATCTTTATAAGGCAGGATGGTAAAGGAAGCTGGCATCAGGTTTGAATGTGATTTATAGTATCCTTATGCAATGAGAATTGCCGCTACCCCCCAAACCCAGCTATTACCACAGCTCTTCTCCAGACAAAAGTGTCTGAGCTAACAGACAAACACGAACTGGGGCATGAGTCACTTGCTCATGCAGTTGCCAAGTTCACAGACTGAGGTCCCTGACGAGTTGAGTCTGTATCAGCGGCCCATGCTCGAGAGGCTGGATTTGGAATATCTGAGATTAACAGCCCCTGACTACAACTGTCAAAACTGGGGTGAAGGTAATAGCATCAGATTTATTCTAAATAAATACATTCGAAGTTAAAAGGGTGGATAAGGGTTTGGTGATTATATAACAACTGTATAAAGCCCGAACTTGTATATCCTGCAATTAAATTCTGAAAGCTCTGCAAAGCTCTCTTAGAGCTGCAGAATTAGAGGTCATTTCTGTGTGACCTGGAGGCTAAGATGGTATCAAAAATATCTAAAAAGTTTCAAACTTGAAATCCCTGACTCTGCTTAACTCCTTCAGGCCATTCTGTTTTTCTTTTTGAGAACACCATCAACAGCAGTAACTTTTTATGCAACTTTGTATGTGTCATATAAACTTTTGATAGCAAGCTGACAGTTTTCAGATTAAAAGTTTTTTTTCTCTTGGTGAACGTAGGACAAAACAAGCTGTTTGCAGAAGAACTTGGTTTAAATGAATTTCCTCATTTGAAGAAACGTTAATTTTTTTAAATGGCAAAAATACCCCGTTTCCTCATTTTCAACAACGAAATTAATAATTTCTTTTTTATTTCAGAAATGTCACCACCATGTAAATGAAATATTATCAAGGTATCTAAGTGAACTGTACATTGATCTGATCTGTACTTTTTTTTAGATTATTGTTTCACAAACACTGATAAATCCAGAATAGGGAAAATGATTACAAAATCTTGCAAATTCCCACAGAGAGAGAAAGTATTTCCTTTACTGATCTAATAACAAATAGCAATCATAATGAATGTCATAATTACAGTGGTCGTGAGGATAGTTATTGGCAATTTAAATCAAACCTCTCCCAGAAAACAGGAGAAAGTGGGAAGGAGTGAGGTGGGTGGATGATGGCTTAAAAGGATGGTTATTGATCGAGTTGTTCATGGTGGATTAACTCAGGAAGGGAGAGCTAGATTTATATTATCTTTATCTGTGAAAAAACATTGAATATTTGCTTAATTTTATTGCATATGTACAGTATAACTCAATGATTACACACAATTTATACAAAAAGCCCATACTAAAGCAATTAAATACTCATTATGTTAGTTTTCCTGGCTCAGGAGGAGGACTAGATATTTCCTTGGGCTCTCCTCCAGCCCTGTCTTCCATGCTTCCATACCCCATAGGCCAATCCCAACAAAACTGGCCTTTACTGGGCTGGGCTCAGAGCCACCAGGGCTCTGACAGGAATTCCCCTGAAGATCCATTTTGAGTCCAAAGAGCGTTTGGGTAGGTTAGGCCAGGCAAAACCAAAGGCTCTCCTGTACCCTCCCTAGACTCCAGGACAAGTTATATGCAAGTGTTTTTTAGCCTTTACCAATTTGTTGACCTCTAAAAACTACTTGCTTTCCCCGTGCACGCCCTGTCCAGCAAGCCTGAGCCTACTGCAAAAAGCTTTACCCTTTTGCAAGATTTATGGCTTCCCACTGCAGAGCCATTAGGAACAGCCCCCGGGTCCCCAGGCATCCTCGGGGGTTGAAAACCACTGGTTTGCACCAGGGGACTCCCAAAGTAACCCTGCAGAAGGCTGGTGCCAAATCCTGAATGTGCTGGAATTAATGGAACAGGCACGACTCTCAGCTGGAGGTAATGGGTGGAGAAGCACTCACGGCTCCGAAACTGCCCGCTCGGATACCAGGAGCAGCACAGCTCGGCTTGACCTCATTTACCTTGCTCTCAGGCAGATCTTACAGCTCCAGGCTGCTGCTCAGCACCAGGGCACTGCCAGAGCCTCCAGCCCAAAGCCACCCCGTGACCCAGGTACCTGCTGGGCTGCAGGTGGTGGATAGGGGGTGAGCAGGCACAGCGAGGCATTTCCTCTCATCCTGCCGCTGGGCAGGAGACCTCAGCCCCCACCTGGCTGCAAGCTCCTGCTAGGGAGCAGTAAAGAGTGATAAGGTCCCCCCTGAGCCTCCTTTTCTCCAGAATAAACACCCCCAGCTCCCTCACGGGACTGGTGCTCTGTCTGTGCTTTTCTGTGTGTTTTAGCACAGGAGGCTGCAGAACTCCCTGCCAAGAGAAATCATCGACTTCCTCGTCTGGGATAATGCTGAAAGGTCCAAACTCTGATTAAAGTTGGCTTGTTTGCTTGCCCTGTCTGTAGTTACACGTGGGTATAGGATTCACCTATATCTGCTGCACTTTTCCCCCTGGAGGAAACATTTCGGCAGTACTGAGAGGAGCCTAATCAGGTATTAAAACCAAAGTGAATTGCACTTGCTGTAGGATTGGGGTAAATTACTAGAGCAATGATAGAGCCCCTCTCCTGTTTTAATCCATTTTAATCTCATTGTTGAGTTAATAAAACCTATTGGTTTACTAAATCAGTGTAGGGTGTGATTCATTATTATGCGTGCTGGTAACACAGATTCAAACACAAACTCTCTCTGCTGTACACTGGAACAACACTGATCCAATGGAAGTTGGCTCCAGGGAAAAATTACCTCTTGCCACTTGCCATAGAAAGACACTAGCTATGGTAAATTTCTGCTTGTGTGAATCAGAGGCTTTATTTGACTTCGCTGATGCTGAATGCACTTGAAATATTTTTACAAATGATTTAATCTACAAACAGAAAAGAAACCTCCTTTTGTTTGAGTTCATATTGGATTCATTTATGACCATTAAGCAAAACAGCTATGCCCTATAATGAAGAGGGATTACTAGGGAAACAAATATATTTGTTAGCTTTATTTTTCCCCCTGCATCTATTAGAACAAGCCTGTGTTTCCAGCTTGCATTTCATTTTCTTTATGGCAGGCTGCTGGAGTTGAGACATAAATTAAATAGATACATTTATATAAACTCTGAATTTCTTCTGCCTTTCTGTCTCAGATCATATCATTCTTGCCAACTGTCTTCATTCAGGAGGGTCAATCTATAGACTACTGGAGAAACAGACTCCATTTTTTTCATGCTGCTCCTCCCAAGAGCTCTCTGAAAACAATGAGGTTCTATGAACTTAAAAAGTATCTCTCTTATTTATAGCCTTGCAGATATCAGATATTTGACAGAATCTTTTTCTTAAGAACCATTTTCAGTTATTTCAAATTTTTTTTTTTATTTGTAATTCTCATTAAAGGACTTGAAAGGGCTTGAGTCAGAAAGTGCTGTTCTCTTGGGAGATGGTTTTCCCGATCAATAAAAAGCATCCAATCTGTCACACCCCTTAAAAAAAAAAAAATCTGGGTAAAATATCTGTGCTATATACAGCCATAAGTCCTTGCAAATAAGAATATATCCTAGAGTAACAAAACCAGGACTCCCAAGGACTTTGTGACAGCTGTGAAGGACTCCAAGCTCTGACATATGATCAAGTGAGAGTGACTTAACGAGTTACCAAACATCAGAAGAGCTGAGGTAGCAGTCTGGGCACAGTTCTTGGCTGGTGACAAAGATATAATAATGCAATTTAACTCCGCTGACAGTGAAACAAAGTGAAGCTACATCATATTATTTTGCATTAGCTCCAGGCAAAGAGCATATGTACGGACAGGTACCTTCGCTCTGCTGATGTGCAAGAACATATTAAGCCTCCGTGACCTGGTGTTTTATCCAAAACCTCAGATCTTGCTTCAAATATCTTAGGTTTTCATTACATCAGCCAGAAGGGATTCTCTAGCCGAGGTTTGTCAGGGGAAGGCAGCAGTGACTCACCACCCCCTGTGCAGATTAATGGAATGCAGATTGCACTGAGCTAAGGTGGGCTCTGCTGCCTCGATCCCACCAGCGCGAGGACAAAACACACCACAGGACAGACTGCTCAAACTGAGGCCAAGGGTCTAAACCTTAGTCCAGACACAGGACAACTGAAACACGGTCCCCTTACAGAAAGAGGCCTCAGCTGCACAGTCGAAATGTCCAGATTTTAACCTCTTCACAAACATTAAAGGCTTATTATAGACTTAAATGGTCTTTGCCCTGCACTTGTTTGGGGTGTCCTCCCCAGAAAATGGCACTCTGGAGGCTTTCAAAGAACACCCAGGAAAGTGTAGGGAACTTATTTTGAATAAGTAATATTTGGTTTGGGGATGAAAAAGAGAGAACGTGCAAGTTTGGAAATGGAAAATCAATCATGAATGAGTTCACTAGGGCAGCAACAGTCTCAGCTGAGAGGATGAGCCCCTCTGAGCTCCATTTGTGCATTGCTATAGATTCAAGGGATTGGAATGATTTGGGTTGGAGGGGTCCCTTAAACATCATCTTGTTCTAACCCCTCTGCCATGCACAGGGACACATCCCACTAGACTTTCACTAGATTGCTCCATGTTGGTTGCTGTTACGCTAATTTTCTCCAAAAATTTGGGTTGGATATCAGAGTCTGGAATCTTCCTTTAGACAGGGCAGGATGTCTGTCTACAGTCCCATTACAGAAATTGTAATGTACAGTGGAAATACAATGTGATTAGTGTCACCTTGGAGGGCTAAGCCAGGTGAGAAGAGAACGTGAGCATTGGTTGAGTACAGGAGGTGACAAGGAAGGGTTTATTTATTGTGTGCCTGGAGACCCACCTATTTCAGTGGCTCTACTCAAAAGCAGGATAGTGGGAGAGAATAAATGGGTAATGAGGACAAGGACCGAGCTCCCACCTGGAAGAAACCAGGTAACTTCCCTCATCTACTTGCTGAATAGGTCTGACTTGGAGATTTGAGGTCCTAGGGATGGATTAAATACAGAAGAATTCCAACAAAACAGGGCCAGCAAATTCTTCCTTCTTCATCCAGTTCAGCAACAGCTGTGGAGGGCAGTTGTGCTTCTGAGATGCAATGCTCCTTCCTCCCCAGACACCTGCACACTGGGGTAGGCTGGAGAGGAGGTTTTTCCCAGCATCTGTTCCTCTTGCTGCCTTTTAGTTTCCTTCCTGGATCATAGGTTTCAAATCACCAGTCCACCCTTGTTCTTTTACAGCAAGTGACCTGACAAGAACTGCATCAGTGAAAAAGATCCAGCTACAAATCACTGTCAGGCTGCAGAGATGTCTTTTCTACAGTGGAGCTGGGATGGATATGTTTACACAAGGCCCACCAAAAAAATCTCTTCCTCTAGTCCGTGGAGTGTTTTCAGTTCTTCACTCAGGGTTATATCTGTGCACAAAGAGAAGAACAGGAAGGGAGTGGGGAGCAGGAGACAGAGAGAAAAAGGATGTTAGTACCTATGCTCAGTGGTACACATATAAATACGGATTTATTCTGCTGAGAGAAGCGATTGTCAGCATCTAGGGGAGTGTGAAAGTGGGGTTCTCCTGAGATGCCCCTGATTTTACACACTCAGGTGAAATAATCCTAAAGAAGCCTACATAGAAAGCTCTGACCACGCCGGTGTCTCTCAGCCCTCCCAATAGAAAACCCTTTCCTTGTGCACTTGTGTGTGAACATGCCCATCTACCTCAAGATTGGATTTATCTCGAAATGCAGCCCTCGGTGACTCCTGCAGCACAGTCTCAGCTGGCAGCCGTGGCTCACACCATGTGTGTTACGCTCGCTCGCTCATTCCCAGCACCACGAGGATCCAGCAGGGAAGAGGCACAAACTCTGTTTTGTGTCAGGGCCAGGAAAAAAATCTTCATGCATAGAGCTCGTGGGCAGACAACTCAAATCGCTGGCACAGAACTAAACTCTGGAGTCCTCATAATACCTGGAGGATTGTTCTTCTTAACCTACTTGCATTTTATTTCACTCGTCTCTTCTTTCCGCCTCTGCCACTCGAAGCGCTGAGTTACAAATCTGTCTAGTAGAAGAATCTCTGCTCCCTCAAATGGCCTCCCTGGGCTTCAGAACTTCATTAATTAGCATCTTTTAAATGGTTGGGTAATATTTGTTGCTCCTTTTTGAAACCGTTTCCCCAAGCCCTAATTTTAATAAAGCTGGTTCTCGTGAACATTTGAATATTAAAGCCCTTGGTTACAAAAAGACGAAAGAGGCATTTTAAAAGACAGCTGGGCAAAGATTACTTGAATGGCTGATATAATTTTGTGTGTCTGTGTGCGTGTGTGAATGTGCAGCACCGCTGAGATAAAGCATTGTCTTAGAGGCATTTCTGTGTCCGTGTGCATGAGGTCAGAGTAGCTGGCATTTGGGACGTGGCAATGTCTGTCAGGGCAGTAAAAGCACCAGGGGCCCTGGGGAAACATGGTATGGTGCAACTCGTTTAAGTGTGGATGAAAATTTCCCTCAAAACACACCAGAAAGGGCTGAGTTTGCTTTGTGTAGTTGCATGAGCTGCTTCAGATGTGAAAGGTGGACTGAAAGCTGCTGTATATTGAAAGATCTTATCCTAGGGAGGGTGTTTTGTAACTTTTATTATGTGTATTCTTCAAGCTTTACAACCTCACCAGCTGGGGCTGATGGTGGCAAAGGCAGAAACAGCGTGACTGATTTTGTGCAAAGCACTTCTCTGATGGGGATGATGTTCTAAAATCAGCTAAGTATGTAATTTTCTTTCAGCATTGTCATGAAAGATCTCCAGTTCTGTGGGGTATCACTAGCAAGGATTTCCTTACCTTGCCAGCAAGGTCCAGCTTTGCTCTGGAGGAAGCAGAGGACAGCCTGGACTCTACCACCCTCTTTTTTCCTCCTGAGGCTGACAGCAGAAGTGTCAGACTGATGATGTTTTTTGTTATGTTGACACATCTTGTTGACTCTGGACAGGGCATAGACTCTCTGATTCATATCTCACAGGTTAGTGGATCAGACAGCAGTGATTTCTGCCTTATCACAAATCTGAGGTTCGGTGATCAGTGAGGTGTAAGTATTCCTTCAGATACTTCAGCCTGCCTGGGAAAGATTTACAGCGGTTTCCTTGCTGAAGGGCTTTGTACACTGTCAAACCTCTCCTGAGTCAGAGGGCTGCCTGTGAATGGGCTGTTATTTGCTCAGAAAGCAGCTGTGTTTTCCCACTAGATGCAGTGGCATGGCCATGATCTGTAGCTGCTGTAAAATGATGATAATCTGTTATTCACAGCCCACCAGGGGTGTGGTCGCAGGGTTTTGCTGAGCTGTACCTACTGCCCAAGCTAATACAATACCTGAAGAGTAGGCTGGAAATTCTTCTTTTCATTCACCTGATCTCGCTGTCCTCTTTGCTGTGGCTGTTGCTGACCCTGAAGCATCCTGAGGAAGCTTTGGGGAGCTGATCCCAGCCCCTGGATCATTCACACACTGGCGTTGCTCCTCACCTCTGATGGAGCTCAGCCTCACACTGAAAACCCCAAGCAGAAGAACTGACACAATTTTTGATAGTTTCATTCTCTGTATTTGTTTCAGTGATTCGAGGAACAGTCTCCACTCTTAAGCCATTTTCTTCTTAACAAAGCAGCTTTTCGGGAATGCTGAAGCACTCTCTGTCTCTCTTGTGCAGGAGCAATGCTCTCTGTGACAATGTCTGTGCTGCACTGAGTCCTTGTCCCTCTTGCCAAATCGTGTCCTCTACCCACTTGACCTTAAGAAGATGTTCCTTAGCTGACCCCACTCATGGAACGGTCACAGGAGGTCAACACTGCTCACTGGCTTGCAGACAGAAGGCCATCAGGCTGTATTTGGAGGTCAGACTGCTGAATTTGGAGGAAATGGAGCAAAAAGATAGTGCAAGGCAGCCTCCAGGCTTCCATGTGAGACTGAGGGCCGTGAAGATGGCTCCTCATTCCCATGCAAGTTCCCTCTAAACCACTGGAAACGTGTGTGGTGCAGTAAATCTACCTGCAGAGATTTTAGGATTTATATTCATGATTTACATAGTCACCAACCCAAAATTAATAAACAATCCTGAAATCTGACTCCTCTTGCCCCTGCTTCTTTGGATCACCTCTGTGGTCTGGGCTTCTTTCCCGAGGAAACCTCTGCAGTCCCAAAGGCTGGGTGTGAATGTGTGAAGCAGAGGTGAATTTAGATTTACTGCCAGTGATCCCAAATGCTGTCCGAGGGTTTGGAGCTACCAGGGAAAGGCTGAAGGGGGAAGGGCAATACACAGGAGTGAGCAGGTGGCTAAAGTGACCACAGCCACACTGTGGCTCTTCAGCTGCTTGTGGATCATGAGGAAATTTATCTTCTGTGGCTTCTTTTAGAGGGGCAGCCCCTCACCCTGCAGCAGAGGAGCCCAGCAGAGCAGCAATCACTGCAATCACTCCTAAAGCTCTCCTCACCCCGGGTGTGGGGGTCCTGCATGGGAATATTTTGGTCATTGGTTGGGAAAATCAGGAAATTGACCCTCTGAGAGGAGGCTGAGCTTCTCTACTCAAAGTAAGAGCAATCAGCAGCCAGGTCGAGGGATGAAATCACAAATGCAGTGTGGGAGAGAAGGCTTTTTGCTAAGCTTTATGTAGGGTTTTACCAGCTCCAACCAGCTGGATGGGTCTTCCTTCTTTCTGCATTGGATGGTCTTGTGCTCCTCTTAAATTTTGCTGGTGGTTAAAACATAGAATATATTTTAAAAAACTAGGAAGACTGTTACACACTCAGGTTGCAACAGAAATCTGATCTTGAAAGGCAGAAATTAAAAAAAGAAAACAGGATTTGCAAAGGCTCAAAGTCAAATATTTACTTTCTCTATCTTATTTCTTTGCATCTGCTTAAATAATTGAGTAGACGTGGAGAACCTTCTAGGTGAGATGAAGAAGAATAAATTTTTTTCAAGAAGATGTATAATAGGTGAAAGATTATTATTGGTTCTAAATGCGGAATGAAACCCAGCTTCAGGCCTTCTTTGCTTAGGATGAAAACATCTTTTCATGATTTTTATGCATATGAAGGAAAGTGAATCTTTTTCTCTTGTAGTAATTGCATTTTTAGTCACAATTGCCTGTTATCTTTGCATTTCCCACAGGTGGAGATATTGGTTTTCACGGAGGGTTTGCTGTAGCTGTTCATCTCTCAAAACCCCTTGTGATATTATGAAATATCAGGCTGCCAAGTAATCAGTGTGGTTTATTTTTTTTTTTTTCCCTAATGAACACACATGCACGGGCAGTAATTTGTTTATTCAGCTCCTTGTTCAGGGTTGAAATTTACTCCGAAAGCAAGCAGCAGCTTACAGAGGGCCCAGGTTATGGTTCAGGGGAGAGATGGAGCCCCTTCCAGGGACTGCCCTGGGAGCAGATCCAAAGGCCATTCATTCACTGATGGTCCATGACACCACTGGTGGGAATCTGTTCAACTTCCCCCGATTCAAAGAGCTTTCATTTGGATTTTTAATTTCTTTTTCACGAAGCTTTTCCTGTATCATTCATGAAATCTCTTTGTCAGAATGAAAATAATTCTAATCACCTACGTTTATTTTTCCCCTGTTCTCTATTTTTGTTGCAGTCTGATGAAACGAGTTTGGTCAGCTTCCCATTTGGTAATAGGCAGATTCACTTTCTGATTTTCAGTCACGCACAACACAGCAAGAAAACAGCTCATGGGGGTGATCAAAACACCTCACTGAAACCATTTCTGCTTATTTTGTGTTTTGTAATTATTCTTTTCCTCTTTTTCCTTCAGCATTATGGAAATATTGAGTCAAAATTAGGTTGCCAACATCACTTAAAAAGAGATGAACGATTTTAAATCCCTAGTCAGTGCTAGAATCCATAGGCAGTCCTACAAAAAAAAGAAAAAAGAGGAAAACATTTATCCTCAGAATCAGCATAATTGTCATAGCTATTCTTATTATTCTTTGTTTTACCTACCAAGATCTGAATTTCAGATTACTTCCCTTTTTTTTCCGCTGGTGATGGTGAATATCAAGAAGTGTGAAAGCAAAAATAGGAAGCCAGGTTTCTGAAGGAAAAAAAAAATTAATTCACTTTACTCTTCTGCTCTGGCCTCAGTCTGTTGGGAGGAGAGGAACGTGAAGGTGAAAAGGGCAGGGAAACAATTTCAAAAACCTGTACAATAGCTACAGGAGAACAGCACGAAAACAGGTCTGAAGCTGCTTCAAGAAGTGTTTTATCCCTCTGATAACCTCACTTAAACCATCTTCCACTTCCATTTTAGAATTTTCCACAAAAAAAAAAAAAAAAAAGGAGAAAACACTCCAGTGAAGGGGGATGGAAAAGATTTTTCTATTTCCCAGTTCTTCTCAGAAATTTAGTGTTAACCAAATGGAACACATCCATTCCCAAGGTGAACTGGGGGCTGTTTGCTTCATCGAGACCAAATTCTTGCAGCAGATTTCAGTTCTACAAGGCCAGAACCACCCTTTGTCAAGCAGATTCTGTCCTAGGAGCTTAAAGAAAACCAAACGTGGCACCAGGCTGACAGTGTTGTCACTTATTGTCACCAGGCTTGTGTCCATGTGGGGCTGTGGACATTGGGCAGGGGGCAAATCGTGGTCATTGTCTGTGTGTGGAAAGAAGGAGGATCCTGGGCTTAAACATCATGTCCTTCTGAGAGGAAAAGGGATCTGTGAATCAAAACTTTCATTTCTTCGGGGCAGAGACCTATCTGCCTGTCATGACTCTGAATTTGATGTGTTTTCAATGCAGTTTTATGTGATGGATGGCTTGGGCCCCCTACAATTTACCTGCCAAAAGTTAATGTAAGTGCTCCAGAAGTTTGCAGAGGAAATGAAAGCCCAGGATGTTTCTGAAGTGTGGGAGATAATTAGTGTGATTTACATCCTTGGCATTACAGGAAGCTTAACATTTCTCATGTTCCCATGAAACGCCGTTGGAGAGGGGGGGTTTGGGAAAATTATGCTGGCTGGGATGCGTGGATTGGGATGCTTGTGGAGAGTGTGGCTGCTAACACAGATGGAAAGCTGATAACAGACTACGGGGGTTTCAGATCCCGCTGCTGCACAAGGACACACTTTTACAGATGCTGGAACTGCTGAGCTAACCACTTTTCCTATGAAAAGTACTGCTTTGAATGGGCAAGAAATGTCTTTGCTATACTTAGAGGTGGATTATGTGATGGGAAAAAATAGAAGGGCTACTTCATGTGCCAGCGCATGAAACTGCCTCAAAGTCTTGCCAGAAAAGGAGAAGAGCACAGTAAAAGCTTCTCAAAATCTTGCTCTAATGAGGAGCAGGTGTGAATTTTGCAGAAAGGCAGGTTGCAGGGCAGCTCCAGGGAAAGGTGACATGCTGTTGTGATAGGGAAGGAGTACACGGAGAAGTAGGAGCGTCTGGAACTCAGGCCTTAAGGTTTGACTTGTTGACACATGAAAAACTATTCAGTGCTCACTGTTCTCAGAGATCAGTCACCCTCCTCATGAGGACAGAGGCTGCACAGTTCAGCAGCTGGATTGCTGTGGGTCTGCGAGGTCAGAGGGGCAACAGGGACAGGGAAAATGCTGCTGGGCAGAGAGGATCATCTACGGAGTGGAAAGCCTCAGTGCTGGAGGCTCTGGGCCAGAAAAAACCCATGGGACAGCGGCAGACAGAAAGAAGGGATGCTGGTAGAACAGGGCTAATAGATTTCCATCTTTCCAGGTTATTTAGGGAACTAGCCAGTGTAACGGTGCCTTTAATATTTTAAAATATAATTTAACTTCTCCTATTTTTGCCCTGTATGACCTCTTCTTGCCTTCTCTCAAAGAGATCACTTCCATCCACACCGGTGAGTCGCCATGGAGACTACAGCCATGTGATGGCAAGACGTGACTCCACACTGCTGGAGCCTCATCACTTAATTATTTATTAATAGACTTTTACCCTCATAGCCTCGAGAGATGAAACATCTTGTTACCAAGGCTGGGAGAGAAACAAGAAACAAAGGCACAAAAAACAGGGGAGAAAAACGCAGGTAATTAGAAATAATTAATTAGAAGTACTATAAACATGCCAGGAAACATGTAATAGGAGTGGAAATTGAACTCAACACCCTATAGGTCAATACTGTTTAGCTGAAAAAGTATCTGGCTAGGTAGAGAAAAGACACTCAACATGCAGGGATGTGAAGTTTGTGGCCAGGGTCATTTTGCTGAGTCCCCACTGCAATCTGCTGGAAGAGGAACATATCGTTCATGTTCTCAGCTGGAAATGAACCCCAACAGCTAAATCACATTGCCCTGCCCTTCAAATCTTGCCATAAAGATTTTCATCCCCTAGGAATCAGCAGTAAGAACCATGGAGACCACAGGACCACGTGGCTTTGATGATCGGTCACAATTTCTAAATTCCAAGGAGTCTCTGGCAAACACTTGAGAAAATGTCTCACTCCCTGAATTTTTGATTAAAACAGACCTGGCAAATAATGAGTCAATTCATAGGAATGAGTGCCAGTTTATAAAAAAGGTCAAGATGCACAGCGGGATTTCCTTGCTTTGTATTTGTTTTAATTGAACAGCTAATCCAGCCTATTATGATGGAAAATAAGTAGAGGCATCATCTTATTTCTGTCTCTTTACTTTTAGACTTCTATAAGAGCTACAGCATCAGCAGACCAGGTATTACTTTCTCTGAAAACTTCTTCCCAGTATAATTAACCCAAGAACTTTCTTGTGCCTGCTTCAGTTGGTGACTCTCAACTAGGGGGAGACTGAGAACAAGTTGGAAATCCAATAGTGCTTGTAAGGGGACATCCGTGCCCTCCAGATAAATATGAGACATAACAAGACAGTGCACTGGGCAAGAAAAATGAAAATCCTTTCATAATGTGTCTTCGAAGAGGGGAAAAACTATAAAAATCCTTCAACCCCAAGCAGAATATAAAACAAAACTGGAGGAAGTGCATGGCAGAGAGCCAAGCAAATTTAAGGAGCAAATCTAGCAAACAATGAAATGTAACAGCTCTGACCAAAAACAACCACTAAATGTTAAATGCTGCTCTTGTAACTGACAGCACCAACAACTTTAAAGGGCTGTTTTTACTAGCATGTGTATGTGTGTGTAGGGAATACTTAGCCTCTCAGAGAGCTGACTAAATTTGTATTTTTGTGGTTTTTTCTTTAATATTTATTTGGGTTTAGATTTTTTTTTCATTTTGAGGGGAACAAGGACTCAAGATACCCCTTTTTCTTTGCTGTTCCACTCTTCTCTTATCCTCTTTTCTCTCCTCTAAGAATTCCAAAGTCTCTATCAGTTTGTTGACTCAGCCCCTGTTAACTCAGTGGTGCATTTGTGAGAAGCCTTCCTTACTCGTTTCCCTAGAGTTTTTTTGGAAACAATTCCTACCAGCTCCTGTATTCTCTGACGCTAGCCAGGTGATACTCTAATCATATTTAGTACAGCAAGATTAACCTGTCATTAAAAATATAATTGTTCTTCAATTTGCACTTCTTTCTGAAATGGAGGCTGAACAGAATGCCAATGCTGGGCCTGGAACTTTGCTGCAAAGCCTCTGGCAACAAAAAGCTTATTATTTGCAAAAGAGGGGATCCTAATTGGAAAATATGATGGAGAGAAAATAGCGAATCCCCAGTAATCTCCTTCCAAAACGATAATGCATGTGGTATAATGAATATTAATGTGTCATATTTATGAAATGGGGACACTGGAAAGTGCAAGATAAGTTTTCTTTCTCTCCGCATTGTACTTGGCAAATAACACTCGGTGGAGTCACATTCAGCCAGCAGTTGTCCTCCACACCTCTGTCTCAGACACAGCTGAACAAAAATGCACCCAGAATTTCCCTTACCCGTGACCTTACCACAACCACCGTCCACCTCTGGCATTCCCTCCCCACAAGCCTCCTCTTGTTCCTTTGCTCGTTACTTGTTTCAGTCAAACACAGCACTCCTCACTCAGCCCTGCTGATCCCTGTCAAGCCAGGACACATGAACTCGGGCCAACCCGGCTGAAAACATGGTGTAATCCTAATATCCACTGCCTCTTCACACTAAGCACCAACACAAGTGGTCTCTGAGAAAAGGAGATGTTTTATTTCAAAATCATTTAACTGGATTTCAGAGTCAGGTTTCTCAGTCGCCCTGGACTCTCAAAGACTCTGGAACTCACGTGAGTTGGTGCTAAGACAAAAAATTCAAGAACTTGTAATCTGGCCCTTCCTGTTTAGGTATTAAATGCTCAGAAGTGCCAGAGTTTGTCCTGAAGTCCTTGGTAGAGATGCTGTCACCCAGAGATCTCCTGTATTGGCTAAATTCTGGTTTCCAGCACTGTAACTATAGCACATGAAGTTTTCTAGGACAATTGACTCTCCCTTAAGTATAGTCATTACCTGTTCTGGCAGACTTCTTTGTAAGTCTTTAAAAAATAATTCCCAGAGAATTGAGGTTTATTGGAGAGAAATATTCTTCTATTTACTTGCCCATTCCCACACTAATATCTTCCTGTTATCTGCTTCCTTTGGAATTAGGTGGTTAACATAGTTACTGTGTAGAAATGTAGATTTCCCTTGGCAATCCTTGGAGGGAAGAAAGGATGATTTCAGACAGGTTCCCCTTTAGGTAATGCATCTGCCAGAACTATCTCAATATTTCTATAGGATAAATGAGAGTGACAGCCTGGGAGAGCAGGAAAGGAAGAGCCATCACGCTGATAAAAGACCTGAGTGGGACCTCAGGGATCTGGACTCACTCTGGCCACAAACTTAGTGTGTGTGATATTAAGAAAACCATTTTATTTCCCTATTCCTTAGTTCTCTATCTGTCAAAAACCTCACTTTCCCTCAACTCTTTTTCTACCGTGTTGGTAAATTACAAGCTCTTAGGTACAATCTCTGTCTCCTCCTGTCATGTTATTTAGCAGAAGGGAACACAGATCTTTGCAGGGGCCTTTAGAAACCAGAGCAGAGGCAACAATAACAGCAATGACAGTGGGAAATAACATCCTCAGGACTACAAAGGCGACTCGCTGTCTTCTGATGTCAGTCCACATAATCCCCACACAGAATCCACACGGCGTTGCAATCACCATGTGGTCCCACCAGGATTACAGGAGTGATTCACCTACAAAATACTTCATCAGTTAGCACTTGTGAGGGGATGATTTGGAGGTGAGGGTGGCTCTGGGGCTGTCGTTGATCTTCACAAATGTTGAACATGGAGTGTGACAGCAAGTCGCGTGCTCTGGCTTTAAACCTGGTCCCTGCTACTTCTGCTAACATAGGGCCTCAGCACACCCAGCCTAAAGGCTGTGGCACAGACAAGAGTTGCTCTGGATACATCCAACAGGGTGACACACACGGGACATACAGCTCTGTAGGGACAACAGGACATGTCCCATTGTGATGACTTTGGGGCGTGCTTTCTTCACCCTACCCCCAGCAAATGCTAGGGTTTGTATTCACATGTGCTATTTCAGAAAGCATCTAACACTGGGAGAAATCACCTCCCCCAGGCTATCCAAAACCTTCAGCCACTGCCATTCAGAGCAATCGCTATATACGGAATAATTATTTTAATCAGGAGATGTGTTAGAAATAGGATATGTGCAGCTGTTGTGTGGTTTCCTGCACTTCCTGGAATGGCTGCCTGGAAAAGTGGGTTAAAACTGTAGGTGGAAGGGCAGTTGTCATGGAAACTGCATCACTGGAAGCTTCATTACAATCTTTTCTTCCTTCTGATAATTTTCTACCCATTTTGCCACTCTGAGCTGGTGCTCTGCCATCTTGGTTCTCCCTTGCCTTGATCAAAGGATCTGTGGTGCCACAAGTTGGGGTTTGGAAGTAAGCCTAGCTGGATGAAACATGGGAAACCAGTGGAGAGGGCCACTAGCCCTGGAGAACAAGACTGTGGCCTCAGGAGCTATTGACAGTCACGTTTAACAAGTGGAGCTGAGAGTTAAGGTTCAAGACTGCCGAATATAATCTAAAGTGGTCTTGAGAGAATGAGTTACCTTCTTGGATTTCTAGTTTTGCTTTCCCCAAGTACTCAGATTGCTCTGGTGCATCCAGACAATGTTCCAAAACCCCTAGAGTTTAATGAGCTTTTGTCCAGGTTATTATTCAGTTAAAAAGAACAGAAAACCAACTTTCCAGAAGGTGTATTTCTTGTTATTAGCACTTTTCTACCTACTACTCTCAGTTTTGCAGGAAAACTAAAACCATGAGGTTTCATAAACCAATCAAACCACGAGAAAAATGAACAATTGGGACCAATGAACCTGAAAATGATTGGTCCAAATTATTGAATAAATATAGCACTTAAGAGTAATGAAGGTACTTAGGCAGCACTGGGACTGGTTTCAGAGCTATTTGCCAACCAGACAGCAGTCTGAATTTGCAGCAAGTGCTGGGCCTGATTCATCACTGAGTTTTCTATCCCCATGTGACTCTGGAGGCTGTTTTGCAGAGTAATGAATTAAGTTCATTACTCGAGATGCACAGTCCCTCTGCTCACACCTGCCCGTCACTTCCTGTTTGGTGAGGTCTGGTGGAACTACGTTGGTTTTTAAACAAAATTTAGGTTTTAATTTCTTTCCTGCAGAGGCAAGAGGCCATTGGTGGGACACAGGAACAAGAGCAGAGCCTTCACTCATCAGCAAACAGTGCTTTTCCCCAACTTATGGCCATTTTTCTGTTGTTTCCTGGCCATGCCTGGGTCTTTTCTCCCAGCACTGGTTTTATCTGAGAAACAGAGCCACAGCCACAAAGATGGGTTTGTCTTTCAGGATTGTTTTTGCTCTGGGGCCTTAGAGTGCTTCCCAGAGATGCCTGCAGAGGGACACCCTCAGCTGAGGTCTTGGGCTCATAGCAGTAACTCCAGAGCACAAGGCTACCAGAATTAATTGGCCCTTTCCATCCCAGCTTCAAACCCTCACTGTGCAAATGGAAACAAGACTGGGTGTTTCCATGCTGATTTAACACTGGAAACTGCAAGTTCAGCACCAACTGAGATGATTGTATCAGTGCAGTCTGTTTAGCTGTTCTTCATGCTATCAGCAGTAGCTGATGATAACAATGGTCCTTTGCCTGCGTGTGTGGCAGTGCCTGCAGTGGGAGCAAGGCTCGGTGGCAGAGATGAACAGCCTTGGCTCCTGCAGGTTCCTGTAAATGAAACACTGCAGCCAAACAGAGGGGAAGAAGGGGGAGGGATGCATAGGGAAGAGCTCAGCTGCAAGGAGAGCTCAAGCCCCACACTGCTTTCCCTTTCCCAGCTGGGGAATAGAGCCCCGTTTGTCACGAGTCAGAAACCTCACAGCCAGCTACCTGCACATCACATCCAGAGCCCTGCGGCTGGGATGTGGAAGGATTTATAAACATGTAGGCTGGACTTTTATTTCCTGATAATCTAGTTTAGTGTGACAAATAGCCCCATGAACAGGACACCCGCTGGCTCTCACTGTCCACGTCACTTGGACAGCCTCCAGCTTCCCAGTGCCTGAGGTGTTGGCTTCCTTCCCAGCGCTTCCCTCTATCTGCAGCCCTCCAGCAAGTTTTCATCACTCCAGCCTCTTCCGAGGCAGTGACCCCGGTGTACCTGTCACATGGTGTTCTCCAGATAGCCGTGGCACTTGGCAATGTGTCCCAGAGCCAAGCACAGCTTAGGAACTTAGACAGCACTTCACTTTCTTTGTCATTCCTCTGCTCCTTCTCCTTGCTGCTCCCTTCCTCCCTCTCTGAAGCTCCATCCACGGAGCTCTTGGATGAGGCTTTAGGTTGCTCTCCACACACTTTTCCAACCCTAATACAACCTTATAGTGTGAATACCAGCAACCCAGTCAGCTCCCTTACCATTCTGTGGAATGGGAATATCATTTGCTTATTCTGTCACATAGCTCCAGGGTCAGTGTCTGCAGCTGCTAAATCCTGTTTAAAATCCCTCAGAAGGGAGTTCCGATACCACTTGCACCAGATGCTGGCCTTTATCCACTCCTTCCTCACCACTCAACTGGTTTCCCAGCTTAACCAATTCTTTACCTGCTTATAAATCATGAAGCAACAGAAGGGAACAGTGTTCTGTTTTAAACAGAACTGTGGCAGCTCCATTCAGTATAAACAATCCTGGCACTCCAAAGATTTCCAGTTGATGGGATGACCATTTGTGAGAATATCAAATACCTCTTCTGAGCTCTGTGTAAGTCAAATGACTTGGTCTGAGCTAATCTTGTGATTTCAGGGGAATCTTCATAGAGGCCTCAGCCCATCTCAGAGTGCAAAACAACATTACAGCAAGGCAGAATTTACTGAAACTTTCTCCTTTTTGTTTTCCAAGCAGCAACAGCAGGATGCACTGGGGTGGGCAGGTGGTGCAGAATTTATCATTTTGCCTGGGCACTGTAGGCAAAGCCTGGCAGGCGTGTGCACCTGCAGGAAAGGTGCTCTCCATCACTGCCTGTGGGCACAGGTGACGTTCATACACACATGCAGCAGCACATGTGACACGCCCTCGTGGACTGCATCCAAGAGCAAATGCTGTTGTGTATCTCACACATTTTCATTTAAGACAGACTTATATTACGCCTGAAGAATCAGCTATTGCATTCTGTGAATCACTGCCATCCAGTTCTTACACAGAAATCATTAGCCTGTGGAAATGCTCTTTTTTTTCACCAGCAGACGAAGCCATATGCTCATCCAGAGGCAATTACTCGTCTAATACAACTTCTATAATAACCTTAAACAGTACAGAATAGCATAATTGTTTGCTTTAATAAATACTTCAGAACACTTTAGCTGCATTGTAAAATGGCTTCACAAAATCCTGTTTCAGCTTCTTCCAGCCTGCCTGCAATGTTCTCCATCCTTCTGGTCATTTTTTTTCCCCTTGGAATTTTGCAGTGATACTTAAACAGAGATGTTTTGAATCACAAGTGTGAGGAGTTAAGAATTCTTTTCTATTTCTCGTCTAAATGACTTTTCATCATGTGTTGGACCCAAGTATCTATTAGGGTAAAATCAATAGCAGCTCCCAGAATAAAGAGAAAATACCCCAGACTTAATATACTTCATGCACAGCCACTGCAGCTGTATATCCAAAAGGAAGCTAATAGAGTGGCTCATTCTACAGGTTACTGATGTTTGAAATAAGTCCATTGCTAAAATCGTTAGGAACAATGTAATTCTTAGCATTACAACCCAAGCAGGACTCCTGCTTCTTTGCCTTTGTAGGTACATCAGAGCAGCAATGGTTCCTCTGGTCTCAGTTCTTAATATCTGAGCACCCGTGCATGCTAAAATTGATAACAGCCAAACAATATCCTTCTTCCTTTCTTCATTCCCGTGGGACTGCACATGAGAAGTTGTGTGCTGAGTGACAAGGACAGATAGGAACTGAAGAAACTTGTCCCTTTCTTGGGACTTCAGCATCCCACCGCCTGTTCATGTCAGACTGGAAGCAAAGGTCAGTGACTCTCTACTATTTTCTATTATTTTTCCTTTTACAATATTCCAGGTAGATCCCATGCTCCTTTCTCCTCTGAATGCTGTGAAGGAGCCAGTGAATTGGGAAGGATCCTCTGGTTACGAGAGCTGTTATTTAAAATAAAATTATTCATCTGAGCACCCAAAAGTTCATTGCAGACCAGCTGAGTGACACCCATGACGCTGAGCTCCCATGTAAATGCAACCTTTGTTCTTTAAGACTGGCTGGGTCAGGCACACACGGAGAGCAGCAACTTCGTTCCCAGTCCCTCCCATGAAGAGCAGGGCAGAGCAGGACTCCTGGCTGCATATCAGTCAGGTTGCTCCAGAGAAAACAGTGGGAAGATATTCCTTCTCTCCCTCCCAGGTCCTGCGATGGGACCCATCCAGAATACAAAACACATCCTGTGTCCAGGAAACTGCAACCAAAAACCACCCGGAGACATAAATATGGCTGCAGCACATTTTAACAGTATGTAGATGGACAAAACAGCAACAGCATTTATAATTCAGGAACATTAAAGAAAATACAGCACTTGCTGGAAAGCACAGTGGTGCTCTCCATCTGCCTTATCACTGGACTCCAATGGTTGGGTGCCCACAGACCTTTTGCATTAAATTTTACATTGATTTTTATGGCCAGTTATTACATGCAGTGTCTGAGCACTCCAACTGCTCTGTCTCCTCCCTGGTGTGGTATGAAATAAAGTTCATGGCAGTGGTGTAATGGATGGCTCGGACCAACTCCAAAAGTGGGGGTTTATCAGGTAATTATTTGAGGGGAATCAGAAAATGTGGTCTTTTATGTCTACGTATAAAAACTGCATTAGGTTTGGAAAGAGCCAAAACATGTCATATCATGGGTTCCCAGTGCTTATTACTTCAGCCCCTTTTCTTTTTCCTCCCTTTCCCTTCCAGAGGAGCATTTCTAGGCCTTTGTTTCTCTGGGAGGAGCCCAATTCCAGCGTCCCATCACTCACAGCCCAAGGAGAAAGGGATGCACTGGTGTATCCCTTTCCGGAACCCATATAGGTTCCTGAAAACATGATGCTGGAAAAACACAAGTTTTATAGCAGCTGGCAAACCCAAGGCCTGCACACCTCCCTTTACAAGCTGTAATGTGACTTTCAAAGTCAAAAGGGCCGAGGCTGCTTTCCCAGGTATTTGGTAAAGGTGTGCTCATACTGCCTTGCACTCTGGGACTTTCCCTACAGGAAGAGGGATAGATTTTTTAGCAGGGCTTATTGTGATGGGACAGGGGATCACGGTTTTACACTAAAATAGAGTAGATTTAGTCTATATATGAGGAAGAAGTTGTTTACAATGAGGGTGGTGAAACACTGGCACAGGTTGCCCAGAGAGGTGGTGGATGCCCCATCCCTGGAAATATTCAGGGTCAGGGTGGATGGGCCCTTCCAGCTGAAGATGTCCCTGTTCTGTGGGGGTGACTGAATGACCTCTAAAGGTCCCTTCCCACCCAAACCATTCTGTGGTTCTGATAAAAGCTGTTCTCACACTGACTGCAAGGAGAACTGCACCCTCACCAGGAAGGCACAGCAGATGTTGGATTTGCATAGGCTTGGACTGCATATTTCCATGTTTCAGGATTTTTTTCCTTAAAAAGACTGCACCACCAAAATAATAATGAAAAACATGGTGTTGAAATATTATCTAAGACACAAGTAATGAGTTAAAAAGAAAAGGAAAAATTCCACTGGATTTCCACATGACATTTGCCTCTCTGGGGTGCAGCTGGATGGTGGTTCAGCCTGGAAGGGGGATTGGCATTGCTGGACTGGGGGAATTGTGCCTTTTCTATACATCTCATTTATATCTATCTGAGAAGAGCTGGGCCCATTGTCTCGAAATTGCTTTGAGCTAGGACAGGATGAGGCAGGCTGTGGATACATGAGCTATTAGAGCTATTAGTGATGGTGATGTTAGACAGTATCGCTTGTCTGTCTGCTTTACAGTTATAAATGTGTATCATTTAAAATACAATAAGGGGCCAGATGCTCAGCTGGTGCCTGACATCCATCCACTAGGTTCTCACTGCCACAGCTTTAGCATAATTCACTATCTTTACAGGGAATATAGATATATACATCTTAAAAAATTGTTGCTGATTTTGAGAGCCAAGCTATGTTCATGACATGTGAATTCACTGTCTGCTCACAACTCCATGGAATGGTGTGTCACTGTGCATGCACTGCCCCGAGATTACAAACTGGGAGTTGAAAGGAAGGTCCAAAATATTAAAATAAGGTCTTGTTACTAAAACTCTTCCATGAATGTTTGCTTGTTCAAAGACAGAAAGTTAAAATTATTTTATTTTTAATGTGCTAGGAACTGAGTAATCCCTTCTCTGCCAGCTTGGGCATTTTACTTCTGCAAATGCCAGTTTAGGATGAGCAAGGGAAGATGAAGAGCTCTATGAATCATACTCCTTGGGTTCATGTCAACTATGTGCTTGCATAATGCCTCTGAACCAGCTGCTGAGTATTATCTCTAGTTTCTAATCCTCTAATTTCAGAGTTCTTTTGTGCAGATTATTGCTAAAAACTTCATGTAATTAATATCAATTATTTAGATTTGCAGTTTAGTCAGTGTCAGATATTTTCCAGCTAAGAAAGCTGTGCTATTCCTGTTGCTGTTATTATTAATTTCTAGTCTCGGTCACCCAAATAGATGATAATAAATAAAAATGTAGATTCACTTGATACCAGGACTGTGCATGACACGAGCCGATAAAAGCCAGGAAACTCATGAGAATCACATTTTTATTCCTGTTACTCTGCCTGAATCTGTCCAGTCTGACAAATCTGGTCTCAGTGAAGCTTCAGTGTCCCTTTGTTGCCAGGTAGCTGGTGCAGTCAATTTAGTTTGCTGTTGAAACACTTTGAGTGAGCATATATTTAAATGCTACGTTTGCTCACACAAATGATGCCCTGCTCCTCCTCCTACTCCAGAGCATTCTCAAATCTAGATCATAACCTTTATATCGTTTTGTTTAAAAATATGGTCAGCTGTGACTGCTGGACGTGAAGTGCAGGCACAGAATGATCAATGTATGTCTGTGCCCATTGTATTAGGAAACACAGACACATTTTTCCAGATCCAAAGCCAGATGGAAAACACCCCATGACCTAAGTCCTAAGGGAGAGATTTCCCAGAAAAAAAAAGTGTGGTTTACCCAAGAACATGCAGGCTCATGCTGGCAGCTCAGGGAGCAGAGCTGATGTGTCTCAACCCCACTCACAGGTTCGGGTCTCACGCCTAAATTGCCCCATGTTTTACCAGCTCTGACCACTCAGTCACAGCCCTCTGCCTCCCCTCTTGCAATTCCTGGCACCAGATAGTTCAAGGTGCTGCAAAGATTAACCCTGGCAGATGTAACCACGTGTCCAAGACTGGGAAACTGGAGGAGGGAAAGCCAGTGCCTGGAAGATGGAAGTGAACATCTTTGGACCACACAGCGTGCCCTGGGGTAGCACAAGTACAGCACAGGTGTGGGCAGCAGATGAGCTTTGGCCACTGCCAGCAGATTTCCCAGGTTTGAGAGCTGCCTGGGATGAGCAAAATGGAAAAGTGCTCCTGTGACGGGATATAGAAATACTTGATTTTGGTAAATATTGGAGCTAAAATGGCACAAGCAGGTACTGCAATAGCCTCCTAAATTATTGTTTTATGACAAACTGTTTAGGTGCCTCGTTTCATGCCAGATGAGTTTGTCTTTTTAATTTTGTGTTATGGGGTTTTTTTATTTATTTATTTTAAAGTTTTACTTTGCACATCATCCAGCCTTTTACTATTACCTGAAGAGGTAGAAATTCTTGTTTTACTGATTTTAAGAAATTCCAGCAGGAATTTTATGGAAAAATTCTACATGCACATACTCTGCAAAGAGGTGCAGGAATGTAATATGCTGCTGGGGAGATCCTCCTTAACAGAAGTATGAGGTTTTCCTTATATTTCCCCAACCCTCTTCTAGCCAAGCCACAAACAGAGAGAAGCACGTGCAATGTCACAGTGCCTGTACTTCCTGAATGTGTAGGAAATTGTAACTACGGCGTGGCTTAATTTACAAGCACCTGATTTTACAGCCTTAACACCCTTTCAATGCAGCATTTTGCACATAATGCAGGAGTTACTCTTCCCTCAGTGGGGCAGTATCTTAGAGTGATTTGATGCTTAACTCCTGCTCGGGTGTCCCAGATTTGCAGTGGCTGCTGACACTCAGGTGTGGGAGATCAGACCTGGCCAGAGGGGACTGCTCTGGCCAGGGACAGCAGCACAGGCAGGAGGGGCAGGTGGACCCTGACTTGCCTTTAGAAAGGCTCCAGGAATGGGATAATAAAAGTTCATGTCCTGCCTGCCTTTTCCTTGATCCTGAACAAAACTGCCAATCTTAGCTTTTCAGCCCAGTAATTACATGCAGAAAAATTTAAGTGTTTTTATTAGTAAAAGTTGGGGGAGGGGGGAAAAGAAAATCATGTCCCAAGTGATGACTGTTAATAATAAACTCATCATTTTGGAGTGAGAGAATGTGGTTTTCTACACTTTCTAAGAGAGCATCAGGAGAACAGGACAGAGTGAATATTATCTCTAAAAGCTCTGCATCATTCTCTTAAAATGTTAATGTTCCATTTCTAGCTGAACAAATAAACCCCTACAAGTTGGATGCAAGTAGCACTAATGAATCAGAGTCCAGACTGGGAAAACAAGGAACCAGACTGACTGCAAAAAAGCATCTTTCAAGGAATAAAAAAATAATTAAGTCATTATTTAAAAATTGTTTCAGTAATATGCTGTGAACTAAGGGCTGTTAGCTTGAAAGGGCCAAACAGCTTTTATTTCAAAGTACTTTATTTGCTGCAGGAATATAAACAAGATCCCCAGCAAACCCTTCAATCAGAGCATGCGTTATTAAAAAATTCAGAAGCCTTTTTCCCATTTCCCATTTCCTTGAGGTGTTTTTTTTTCTGTTTTGCCTGCCTAATGTATTTATAGTCAGTGTGCAGTTTCCACGTGGTTTAACATCCAAGTCAAAATCGGGTGGATGCAGGCAGCAGCGCTTCATGGCTTGGTTTTATGGCTTTCATTGAGTTCCTGGTGCCACAAAACCCATTGCAAAGATTAAGATAATGCAAGATCTGATCTCATATATGCTCGTGTTGAGTGTAGTGTTGCATGAAAACCCCAGGCGATTTTCATCATCCAAGCACTCAGGTTTATTATCTGCAACACATTCCTGCCTAAAAGCGCTAACCAAGGTTGTGTTAGACACTAAAGAGCCACCTGGAGCTCTTGCCCTCAGGAAGAGCTAAATTGGACAAAACCAGGAGGTGGTGAGAAGGCAGGGGTGAAGTGATTCATGAAAGGATGCAGAGCAGGCCAGTGGTACAGAGGTAAGCCCATCTGCATTTAATAACTGTGTCCTGGTGGCAGTACCTTCAGGGGTGGCACTGGGGGTTGACACGGAGTTTCTCAGGAAGCAAAGTGCCTTCGGTTTGTTTTCCCAACTGCGCAGCTCCACCATCTCCCATGCTGAGAGAGACCCAGAGCCCTGCTCTGAGCATCATTTTGGAGCACACTTTCACCTCTGTGTTCCCGGTGACGTCCCAGTGTCCTGTCTGTGGGATGGCACTGCTCAGCCCTGCCCAAGCTGCTCAGAAACCTTGGGCCAGCTCTAAGAGGCTCTTGGACTCTTGAAAAAGATGGTGAAAAACAGTCATAGGAATCTCCTCAGGAAAGATGATTCCCGTGTTTTACAGGAATTTCAGTCTACTTTCCCCATCCCCACTTTTGTGGCCTTTAGAAGGTTGAATTCCTCTCAAAAACAGTCTTTATAGAGCTTCTGCTTTCCAGCCTATGCTCCCCAAATATTTGTTTCTCTTCTTTACAGTGAAAATTCAGAAGAAAAATGAGTGATTTCTGAAGAAGGACCCCAGTATTTTGAAATTTCTCATTAAATGAAATTTCCCTTCCTAAATTGCTTTTGTAAATTGCCCCATTGCAATGTTTTTTGGTGAATAATATAATTCATATGAGAGCCAACACAATGAGGCTGAAACAAAGTGCTTCAATCTTACCCAAGCAGAATGTTAAATAAAAGTCAGATGAAATTGATACTGTCCCTTGAAACACTCAGATTTTCAGAATCAGCATTTTCTCATAACAAGCTGCTCCATATCCCCTGCTGGCAGCAGGCTTAGAGACATCAGCTTTTTCTGGAAAAGCTTTAAGAGCTGGGTATTATTATTATTGTTATTATCATCATCAATAATATGCAGAGGAAATGGAGCTGGAGAACAGAGGCAAGGGGATAGATTCTGCTACAGCTTTCTATACTCACTAGTAACATGGTTTTAAATTCACAGAGGTCCAAAAGAGAGGAGAATTCACCTCTACAAAATACTTTCCACCTCCCTTTGCCTCCGTGTTTCTACTTAAGAGTACATCAGGTGCTCTCAGCTCACTCCTCCGCTCTGGTGGCTTCATTCACATGCCACCACTGCCTGTCATGACATCAAAACTAACTCCTTAATGCTCCATTTGTGGCTTTTGCCATTATTTCTTTTTTCCCATTTGCACAGAATAGAAAGGTAACACTGATGCTCAGGAGAAGGAAGCCTTTGGACAGCACTTCAGTTAGCTAAGTGTACTCATACAGGGTGACAAGGCCACTGCTGCTTGCGAGCTGCACAGATTCACTCAAATATCTGGATGACAAGTGCAATTTAAAACTCTTTAGGACGGATGTTAGCGCACACACAAGGTTGTGTGCCCGCTCGATGAGAAATCCCATTAGGTGGCTAAGCCTGGATGGCAGGGGGAAGTGGGAATGAGAGTGGGGCAGGGTGGGTTGGTGTCTCCTGGCATGAGCTGCTCTCTCAGGTGTCAGGAGTGGGTTTATAGGAGGATACAGAAAATCAGACACAACCCTGTCTCTGAGGGTTCCCATCCCATCTGGGGAGCCTGTGACTGAGCACAGCACTGCTGCTTCCTCCATGTGCCATTAAGTCACCAAATTAAAATTATTAATATATTTTCCTTTAAAAGGGATTGTTGACACATGTGGCTGACACGTATCCTGGTCCTTCATGCGTGAAATGTTTTGTCTTCCCCTTTAAGGAGTTTACTGCCTCACTGACCTTTATATTCTGCAAAGAAGCATTTTAATCTCCCACACTGCTGGGCTGCTAAGTGGTTTCTCATTTGGCTTGTGCTGCTCAATGGTCTTTCCGTGTTGACGGGCTCTATTAAGTCACTGGGAGTTAGTCTGAAACTGTTCTAAGCTGTTATTTTCAGTAATAACACTTCTATTTGTTCCCCAGGTTCGCCGCACCCACAGGAGGTGGGAGGACACGTGGAAGCACAAATTCTCATTAAAAGAAAAAGCCATTTTCTTTGGGAATAACCTACCTCAAGGCGACCAGAAAGGGTCAGAACGCTGGTTCCAGTACGACCCAAGCTGAGACTGGAAATCTTTAAATTAATCAATTCTCCTATTGAGGACTTTCCCAAAATGGTATTTATCACTCAGAGCCTGTCAGGAAGTCTCTGTGAGTCTAGGGAGCGTGCCAATATGTTATGGATGATGTTGTAATTGTTCACTCCTGTCAGCATTGTCTCTTTGTGTAGAGTTTGTACATAAACAGCTTGTGAGTGCTCGTCCTTCAGCACTATTTCCTGTGTATTAGTCACCAGTCATGTGACTTATTTCCCTTGAAAGGAAAGGGGGGAAAAAAACTAAGAAACATCTCAAGAAAACTCCCCACGGAAGACAGAAAACCATACATTTTTCACTGAACTCATCTCATCATAACATGAAACTTAGGAACAGCCAGGTTGTGTGAACTGCACGCAGGAGACAAAGCCACCAGCAGCCCAGCTGACATGGGGTGAGTGAGGCTGTGCCTGACTGATCAAATGGCAGAGCTGATCCATCAGCCCAGGAAGTCCCCTGGCCCTTCTACCAGAGAAATTAAAACAAACCTTTCCCACCATTCTCTGCTGCTGCTTTTTGCTCTCTCTCTCTTGTCTTGGCTCTGCATTCTGGAGCCTTGAAACCCAACATCAGGGATAGCCCTAGTGGTATTTCCAAATTCTTATTTTTTTTAGTTAGAGACGGGTGAAAACCTCTGACTGTGAGGCCTTTGGTGCAACTTCCCTGAGCTGCTCGAGTTCTTGCTGGTTAGAAATAGCTGCAAATTGTTCCCCAGTTCCACCCTGTCTTTTCCCTCTGTGCCCATTACATAAGGCTGTTTTGATAAGCCTTTGTGATGAAATCATATACACATATAGTGCAATAATAATATCAACCTCATAATGACTAGGGAGAGGATAAAAAATGTCGGCTTTATCAAAAAAATGATCTCTTTTAACAACAAATTGTAAGTAATTAGACTTTGAATGGGAAATCAAATGAAAGTGCATGAAGGCTCAATTTTCCATACAGCTGACGTTCTGACCTTTTTAGGAGTGGGAAAGAAAATTATTTTTAATTAACATGACTAATCATTTCCTGTCATTTTCAGATAATTGGCTTTGTTGAAAAAAATGAGCTGTTTTGGGGGAAAAAGTGGGGAGGGTGACAGTGGCAGCTCTACTGGCATGTTTAACCTTTTAGATTCTGCCTGCAAAAGGAATTTTGAATCCTTGTTATGATAGTGAAAAGGCTTTATATGGAAATTTGATGCCCTATGCCTCTTCCTTTGCATATGGCTCATACAAACTCATGCATAGGGAAAAATTATTTGACACACTGCTGGACTTCTTTCACTTTGAACCAGTCCCTTATTCAAAAAATGCAGAGATGGTTTAGCTAACAGACTGTTTCCTGGTACATCTGGAGATCTAGGACAGTGATCTAGGACAGAAGGTCAAATCCTGGAGTCCTCAATAAACTCTGCTCCAGCTCACTGGGAATTTGGCTTGACTGAGAGTAGCCAACTTTTACTCAGACTGAACAACAAGAAATTGAAGGTGGCCAGACCAAGTGCTGTAAAGACTGTTTCATTGCACCTGCTTGCTGGAAATGTGGAAGTGAAAATCCTAAGAACATAGAAATCCTAGGCCATGAGGTATGAATTTAGTCTCTTTTAAGCAGCAATGAAACCTGGTGTGTTGGAGGCTTTCCTAGGCAGTCGTTGTGAGGTTTTAATGCACACTTCAAGGGACAGCCAGAGCTGCTGGAGAGAGACCAAAGGAAAGCAGGAAGATCAAATGGCTGAAACACGACCTGCAAGCAAAGACTGAACAGCCTGGGATCGTTCAGCTAAGAGAAGAGAAAATTCAGCGGGGAACTTAAGTTTTGAATAACATAAAAAAGACACTCAGGAAGGCGGTAATCTGTCCTCCACCTTCAGTTAGTGGGGTAAGTAGAAGCGAGAATAAATTGCACGAAAGTCTCAGAAGAGATATCAGGAAAAGCTTTCCAGTGATGAAGAGAGCAGAACACCAGGAACTCAGTAGAGTCCCCGCCTCTGGTAGTTTTAAATGGGACAAACATCTGTCAGGGGTGACAGGAGGGCAATTCATCCTGCCGTGGGGCAGGGAAATGCATCTGCTGCTCTGCTGAAGTCCCTCTCAAATGTGATTCCCAAAATTGTATAGGGCAAAGCATTCCTGTTTGATATCAGCAAGCAGAATAAGGCTCTGAAATAATGAGCAGGTTTTGAAACAGAAGGAAGACATGAGCATAGAGAAGGTGAGCACCGACCAACGCTGGATGTAAATGAAGGCACAAAAGAAGGAAAATCACCCTGGTTAAGCAATGGAGTCAACACACACAGAGCCTTTTTCCCAGCAAGGAGATGCTGGCTGTAGCCTGGTGCCTGCTTGTGCAGCTCTCCGCTGGAGCAGGATGCCCAGAGGTTTCTAAGGCTCTGGGGTTGTTACTGGTACAGCCATAAAATAGTTCCTAATATACTTGGCTTGACTTGACATTTTCTGTTATCTTTTGGCCAATTGGACTGTGAGACCAGGCTGGTGGCATTCACCCTGGTGTCTCCTGAAATGACAGTGATGGACTCAGTGACGCAGGGAAGGAACAGCTCAGCCTGTTACTCCTTTATTCAGGAAAAAAGGAACTCATTTCATGGTTCTTTCATTCAACCCCTACCATGAAAAATAAAACCAGAAAAATTTGTGTTTATATTAAATTTATATCTCATGTTAAAGAAGTATCCCGACTTTCAATTTTTCCAAACCTTTTTCTCCTGTTGCCTCCACTTACAGAGCACTCCAGCTTCAGTAGGATGAGGAACAAGTAGGATAAATTCCTAAACTACATAGCAGCAGCAACTCCTGTCCTTTCCTCTTATTTAACTGACATATTCCATAGCTGAGGAATCCCCTATTTTACAGATATCAAAACCGTGTAGTCATTTCTATTCATGGAACAGATCAGAACAAGTTCCACTAATGACTAAGAGATGTATTTGGGAGTGGAGAATTCTGCAAATTAGCAATCAAACACAATAAAAAAATCAAAGGTACTGCATTAAAAAGTACACTTTGTTCATTTATTTTAACAAGTATCACTTATTTTCAATTATTTACAGTGCTAGTTAGTGTGCTCATAAAGCACTGTGGCATATTGAGTTAAAAGTAATGGATTCTTAGTGCTGGGAAATCTCAGCAGAGCACTCTGCTATTAAACACTGGTAAAAATGGAAAGGTAATGTTATGGTGGGCTGCTTTCTGTGCTTTTTTTTGCTTGTTGTGGAGTACTTTTTGATGGGGTGGAGATAATTGGGTCTGCAGATTAAGGGAGTTAAGAATTAGTTGAGTTCTCACACTGTGAAGAGTTTTGTAAATTCCCACATCAATCCTTATGTCTTCCAGCTCGTCTCTCCCTTTAACAAATCCAGCATTCAGGGCCTTATCTCAGGGTGTCCTTTCCAGTCTGAATTCTCTGGCTTTCTTCAGCTGCTCATCATTTAAAGACAGTTATTTTTTTGGCATTTCATTTCCTGCTTTTTTCCTCCTCTTCTTGCATCTTTTATAGATGGTGATAAATGTGAATAACAATGTGCCCAGTGTGAAAGACAGAGTGTAAAACCCAACTCCATTCTATTTCTCTTTTATTCTAACTTTAAGCCTCAGATTTGCCCATGTCTCACTCCCCTGGACCTGTCACCTGAATTAAATAGTGACTCTTAAAACTGATTGCTGTGAAGAAATAGATCTCAGAAGCAAGAATGCAACGGCATCTTAAAGAAAATTTCCTAATAATTGCTGAAACTCATTTAAATTTTATTCCCCACCCCTGAGATATGGAAGCAGCTCCGTGCTAATCAGAAAAGGGAGAAAAGTGACCTTAATTTCGGATGATCTATTTTCAAAATCCTGTTGCAGGCAGCAAAAGGCTCCAATAATTTGCACGTCATGTGAATGGCAGAGGAAGAGAGGGGCCGACAGGGAGGGAGCACTGAGACACTTGTCTGCTCTCCTGCGTCACTGCTGTCACCTGCTGCGGAGCCGCCGGGCACAGCCACCCTCCCGGAGCTGGAGAGAGCTGGCCCCTCCAGCTTGGGAAAAGGAGTCCCAGCTTTCACAGCAGTAGGGTCAGCTTGTCCACGCTGGGAGGAACGAAGCAGGTTTAACAGCAAGGAGAAAACCCAGCTGTCTGGGTTTGGGAGGAGAGGCTTTCTCCAGCTGTACACTGCTTTTTTTTTTTTCATTTTTTTCCCCCATTATTCAGGCTTTTTGCCTGTTTTTCAATATTTGCTTGACATCTTGATAACCTGAGGTTTTTTTCACTATCTCAGGCTCTGGAATAGATGGGACTGAGCTGCCCTTGGACCCTGGCCAGGAGAGAAGGGATCAGCAGCAGGTGATGATGTAGTCAGAGTTTATATAGATTCAGGTCAAGGTTGGTTTAGAAATAAAAGTGACCAGCACAGGCAATGGCTGTTTCTTTAGCACATCTTGCTTGCTCATATGGGTTAATCTGGTTGGTGGCTTCCTGCCAACATGTGGGAGCTGCTCTGGCAAAAAGTGTGGTTTTCTCTGTGTTCCTGCTGTAAAATGAGGAGTTCTCACCTGCCATAAACCTCCCTGCTGTAAAAAGCTTCTCAGCACAAGGAGATGCCCAGCAGAGTTATCATCATTATCTGATGTGACACAAGAAGCATTTAGTAGGAATCAGCTTCCTTTGGCGTGGTGATACAGTGAGGATTCTGATGGACAACTTGCATTAACATCATAGACCTTGGGAGAAGAAAAAATAGAAGAGAGTTTTCTCTTTAAATGGATGTTTGATAAAAGAACAGAGGCAGGTAATGGCTAGATTTGCTTTGTTAAGCAAGTGTCCAGAGTATTTGCATTTTATAATTGTTCCTGCAAAATTTGGTGTGAGCTGAATATCAGCTCAGCTTTCCTGTGCTTCTCTCTTCCTCCTGTGTGGCGTGCCAGAATATTAAATAGCTTCAGTTCCATCGTGCCAGGTTCAGCTTGAGCTCTGGTCATTCTTCCACTGAGTGGCAAACCAGATGCCACCCCTCTTTCAGTGAGGGTCGGGGGGAGAATTCCTTCAAGAGCCATCCCTGGGGATTGTGCAGCACAGCTCACCCCCCTGCCCCAAACAAAACACACCACAAGTGGCAGAACACAGCTCCCTGTCATTAATCCCACTGTGATTCGAAATGTCGTGCTATTACTGCACGCACAAAGATACTTGAGGGTTTTCTGATTTCAATTATGATTATTATCTCTTCTGAGAGATGTTTTCTCTGCTGTTGGGAAATCTGCTGTGGAACAGCAGCAGACAGCAGTAAATAGTCCTGTTTGCATTAAGTGTGCACTCCTGGTGGCCTCTCCTGCCTTGTTGAGGCCCCCTTGCTTTGTCCCCCTCTATGAGAGATGGTGGGAGACTCTCAAAATGTGCTGCAGGTAGCAAGGATCCACATTTAATTTACACCATCTTCTGAATGAGCAAAGTCAAGCCAAATGTCATCTCTAAGAATTTTTCTCTGAAGAACTTCTGCTAGATGTGAAAACGAGTCAAATACATTGGTCCCAGGCCTATCAAATCACACCCTGAATATTGCTGTGTTCACATGGCCAATCCTTGAGGGCACCAGGTGCAGTAGGAGTTCATGGAAGTGATAATGCTCTGGGAACAGTGAACATGCTGCTGTGTTGTCACTGGGAAGAGCATGGTGACACTGAACAGTGTGAATTTTGAGTCACCAGGACATACTTGGGGTCATCAGTGGGTTCAAATTTACGCATGTCCTTCAGGTTCTTGGCACACCATTCTCCAGAGCAGCACCTGCTGAGCCCTGAGACCATCTAGGAGCTCTCCCAGGTGTGACCTGAGAGCCTTGCTCCACCTCCCAGGGGACAGACATCCACACATAAAATGACCAGATCAACTCATCACCTCTGTTTGTCTCGGCAAGGCAGCCAAGAGCTGAGCTGCCCAGGAACAGAAATCACAGGTAGAGGACAGAGAGACAAATGACCAACAGATGCTTGCCCTGCTATTCCACCTGGACGGTGGCTGAAGGGTCAGTCCACCGCAATCTGCAGGATATATATTTTCCTTAATGCTGAAAATGCTGAATATTCAGTGTTCCAGATTCTTGGTGTGTGTCAAGTCTGCATAATCTTACAGCTACCGCAACCCCAGTTAATTCACTGTCCTCCTGCTTCTGGGTGTGAGCTTCTCTGTCTCCGTGACTATGTCCAGAAGTTTCTCTCCCACACAGACTTAATATTAGAAACATTTTATTTCAAAATAGCTTCCTACTCTTTCCTTCAGATGTCCCTTTCCTGGGGTGAAGTACGAGGATAAAGGATGAAGATACTTCCTAACCCCAAGGCTGCCACTGCTGTCATTCCTTATGAAGGCTTTACAGAGCGTTCCAGATGCACATTAAGCTTGACGTGGACTCTTTAAATCTCATGAACATTTAATAAATGGGGAATTAGTCTGATTAAGTCATACCGGAGATGAATTTCTTACATTGATACAATCTCCAATGAGCATTACACTTCATTTAATAAATGTATTTATTAAATACATAAAAGAGTTGTAAATGGAGCTCTTGTCTTGCTGAATCTTATTAGCTTCATCCTTATTTAACATTTATTTTCTTGAGATGAGACAATATTTGTTAAATCTTGAACACGTCATTGCAAAATCCACCCATGGTTTATTCAGACTGATTCTAAATATTAAATTTCAACATTTGCTAGACCTAGCTCCTTGTTTAATCTACCAAGATCTCTAACAAGCACAAGGAAAGATTTGCTAACTCAAAAATAACTGTTATTGAGTCTCCAGTGGGTTTGTAAAAATCTACATAATATTTAATAAATCTGCCCTAAGATTTGCTAAAACCCGTTTAACCTCCATTAAAACGAGGAAAAGGAATTTGTTGGATTCCCTTTTTGGATTCATGCAAAACTTCTTAAGTATATCAGAAGTTCCCAAAATCCTATTAAATTGTCGTGTGAATTTTCTCTTTCATTTCTCATAGTTGTTGATTATTAATGTATTTGTGCATAAATAACAGCTCTCTCCTCCAAGGCATTGCATCACTCCTGTCCTACTCACCCCCCACCATCAGAATTCAGCCGGTGGGAAATTATAAATCACTGCTGGAGCATTTCTTTGAGACTGCAGCCCGTAATTTTGCAGGCCTTTGCTGGGAACGTGCGGATTGCCTTGGTCAGTTTTATCCATCTCCTCTAAAGAGACACATTCCAAGAAAAAATAATCACGCTGTATCCACAGCAGAAACAATGCTTCCCCACCTCTTATTATTCCAGTCTCTTGCCAGACTAAGACAGACAGAATAACAAACACTGTACTTAGTTCTCAACCTGCATTCAGAGCATTTTTATGTCTCTATCTAGTTCCAGCATTTCTGGGGCAGTGATCCCAAATTATGTTTGGCCCCAAACCTCTGCCAACTTGCCTTGCAGATCACCCTGCATCCTGATCATAGAATTTCACTACAAAAGAGAAAATTGAAAGCAATTATGTTTTTGTGTGCCGCTGCACACCACTCCCCCTGACCTTTCAGAGCCCAGGGATGGGGTAAGCGCAGCCCAGGAATCCTCCTCCAGCACATGGGCAACATAGAAACATTGAATGGGGAGGTGAAAGTAGTCTAATATATTTGCCCTGTGTTTCCAGCTTTCCCATTTCATGGCAGTTACCTTGAAATCTCCTCTTTTCCACAGCAATGAATGCAGATCCCTTCTTTAGTAGGTCTGACCCTGGAGCAGGTAGCAAAGGGCAGCAGATGAGATGTTAAAACTCTCAACACCAGAGATGGAGCTTCAGACCTGCTCAAGGCTACGGTGGAAATGAGCTCAGCCATCTGAATCCTGCCACTGTTTATCAAGAACAGGGAATATCCTACTATTCTCTTGCCTGGTGTTCCTGGCACAGGAGGAGATTGTAGGAATACAGAGGTGGGCAGTGCTGAGGGGTCACTGTGTGAGGACTTCTCCCCTGAATAGCAGGTGCAGTGCAGAGAGAAGTGGATTTTGCTGAATGCTTCAGAAATGTGGGGCTGGGACAGCCAGCAAAGCCAGCTGTTCTGGGAAAGGCACTGGCAGAGCTAATTCGGGTACAGAATGGGAGGATTCAGCTCTCCTCGTAGCATGGCAATGTTATCAGACTCTCCCTTTATTGCTTATCAAAATCCTCTTACGAAAACATGGTGCCAGTATATTACTTAATATGAGTACTGTGATATGACAGTGAGGAAGACCAGACAGGCCAGACATGACAGATAACTTGGCAGTTAAAGCTGCTACTAAAAATAAAGGCATAGATTTATTAAAGGGTTGCAGAGAAAGGGTCTGCAGTCCAGCTGATCCCATGTACGGGTCCCACATATTAAACATCTGAGTTTGGGTTCAAGTAAAGTTTTCAAGCCTCTACAGATCTGTAAGTTTGCCTGTGATAATTTGTTACTGGGTTCAGGTTATTCTCCTACTGATTTATAGTCTTTGATGTTCTGAGCAATATTTATTGCATCAGATAGTAGAGCCAGCTTTCAGGACATGCTGGTACAGATGACACAAGCCTTGAGCACTTGGGGATCTTATAAATACTGTTTATGAAGTGGCAGAATTTGGGGAAATGCTCGAGAAAAGCAGGAAGGACGATGTAATTACAGACTTTCAGAAGTGGTCAGTAATTTTCTGAGCATCTGAGGAAAAGTGACTACATATTTTTGGATAAAAGTGGGCTTCTCACTGAAAATCTGTTCCTTTTCCATGCGAACTGTGACAGGAACACAGCACAGAGATATGCAATATATGAATCTACTTCTGGACACCTAGACTTGTGAATTATTAATAAACAAATAAACAAAAGTGAAACCCCCCCACAAAACAAAACAAAACACACACACACAAAAATTTTAAAACCCCAAACCAAAACAAGCAAACAAAAAACCCCAAACACAAACTCCAAAGATGTCAGACTGTTTATATGCTAACCCAGTTATTTATCATATGAGCTGTTTGAGCCTGAAAAGAATCCATGTCCCAGCCAGGCATAATTCTGCAGTCCCTATTAATATATGTCTGTGTATTGAGCTTGATGAATATGGAAAGTCTGGATACACAGCTCTGAGATCCTGTAGGAGGAAAAGAAAACTCTTCATCCAGTTCTGACCAGGACTGGATTTAAGACACAGCTATTTAAGAATCCATCGGTAATAACAGGCACAATTTAATTCAATTCAACAGCCTTGTAGGATTCAGAAACAAACAAAGCCTTCCCTTCAGTAGCATTAGAATTTATCTTGAGGAAAGGCAGCCTCATAAAAAATAAAGCAGAAAATCAACAGCTAAGAGGGTAAAAAACTTTTCCTGTGGCATGAAAATTATTGAAAAGATCACATTAGCTGCTCACTAAAATTTATATTATCAAAAATGCAGAAGGAGTGAATATAGCAAAAAAGGCCATGTTTGGTTCAGCCACAGATTAAAAAAAAAAAAAAATACTTAAAGTAGAAGATATCCACTGAAGAGCAGAAACTGGGCCAAAAAGAGGAAAACAGAAAAGAGCTTAGCCAAGTGCAATGTTAATGTGTCATATGGCAGGGCAAAAAAGGTTTTCAGAAACAGCTCCTGAGAGGCAATTGAAGTCACAATTCAAGCACATCAGAAACAAGAAACTTGTCAGATATTTTATACTGGCAGTTCATGATTAGTGTGTAATGGGTCCTCAAGAAAGAAAAAGCTGAAGTGGAAAAGCCTAATAAATTCTTTCATCAGATTTCACCAGGGAGGAGGTCAGTAGTTTACAAGGGATGAATCTGAAGAATCCTCTATTTGAAACGTGAGTAGAAAAACTTTCAGAATATTTTTGCACCAAGTGAATGGTAACAACCCTTCCAGACCAGATAAACAAAGTGTTGCGCATGAGGAAAATCAATTTTAATTGTTAATACACAGAAATGGTTCCAAATTAGCTGGAGTCTCTCAGGAGTTATCTTGGAATCACTATGAATTTCTCTGAAAAAGTCAGTTCAGTGCTCAGCAGAGGTCAGGAGTATGTTAGTAATAATCGGGAAATATCTAGAGTACAAAAGAATGAAAAGCACTGCTAAAATTACTCACATCTTGATTATTCTGGTTGTGCCATCTCAGACAAAAATTCTGTGGAGATAGAAGGGGCACAGAGATGGCTGAAAGTACAACCAGACGGGTATGGAGCAGGGCACAGAAATCAAAAGGCTGGGCCTCATCAGTTTGATGAGTGAAGGGTTTATGTGTGGTTATATAAAATCATAAATAGCACAGAAGGGGCCACAAACAATTATTCACTGTTTCTTGTAAGGCAGAAACAAGAGGCACCGAATAAACCGATCAGGCCACAGATTTAAGCAGAGAAAAGAAAGCCCTTCTTCACACACAAAGCATAATCAAACTGTAGAGCTCATTGCCCATAGTATAAATGGGTTCAAGAAGCAATTAGACAAATTCATGGAAGAAAAGTACATCAAGGGCTTATTAAACACAGTGAAGTGGATCCAAGCTCCAATTTGGGACTCTTTAAGCTGCAGATTACTGAAAAATGAGGAGAGGTGTTGACAGGGAGTTTTCTGTCCCTGTATTTTTCTCCTTCTTATACTCATTTCTAAGCAGCCGCCACTAGCCATGGACAGAGGGACTATTCTGCTCCAGCTGGACCTTTGCTCTGAGACCGGTGGGTTGCTCTTAGGCTGTTGTCTCCCCTGTTGTAGGGACTAGGCAGGAATCATTTCCATTAGCCCTCAGCCTTGCTTCTCCAGGATTTCTTCCTTTCTCTCCTTGCAGCAGGGATGGAAAGCTGCTGCCTCTAGAGCAAACCTCCTGTACCAGCCAAGTCCAAAGCACAGGAGTTGTCAGTGGGGTGTCACACTGGTGCTGCATTCTGCACTTGCTCGGGGCATAAACCAGGAGCCACCAGCACCTTCAGCACTCACATGAAGTCAGGGAGAAAATTCTGCTAAAGCTGCCCTGGGCTCAGCACATGGGTGACAGCAAGGGCAGTAGGAGCAGGGTGGATGCTGATGGAGGAGCACCAGGCTCACTACCCCAGCCAATACCCCAGGGTTCAAACTTCTGCTGCTCAGACAAAGCTGGTGCTCAAAAGCATTCTTTGGGTTGTCCACTCCCAACTGCTAAATGACCCCGAATTCACTTTGCAGACCTTTAGAAGCAGAGCTCCAAGGTCCCTGTGGTGGGTTCAGAGAGTGACAAATACACAGCACGGAGAAAACCTTGAAACTCCACACCACTCTTATCACAGTTAATCTTTGGAGCCACTTAATCATACAGGGCTCTCAGTTACTAAGGTCCTTTTAATTTAGAGTGAGAGCGCGTGGTAATTAGCCTTAACCAGGTCATTGATCTTAGGGGAATACACTCTGTGAGACTCTACATCCATCTTGCATACTTGAGGGAGGGAAGGGCTGATCAGCTTGACATCTTGGCTCACAGTCTTAACAAGGCAGGTTAATGCTGACCTTCTGCTGGGGCCCTTCACACCCAGCTGGCCATGGAAACACGAGGCCATCTCTCCCATAAGCCCCATTACTCCTCTGGATTCAGTAGCAGCACTGCTGTGAGTGGAGTGTTTTCACCCTTACCTCGCTGTAAGCACAGAGATGTTCTCCATGACCTGCCGTCCACTTCACAAACACCGCCAAGATTTACGGACCCTTTCAGCAGGAGCTCAGCTCTCTTCCTGATTCCACTCCTCCCTGGGGCAAAGCTTCAATTCCAGGTCAACAACTTGCTGCCACAGTAAGGGCTGAGATGTCACACGTTGTGCTCTCCAGCTTCCCGTGGGCTGCAGGGGTGCAGATGCTGAGAACCCGAGATGAATAAATCCATCTCAGTGGCGTGTGCCTTGCTTCAGGCATGGAGGGATGGAGGCCCGGACCAGGCACTGTTTCACACTAACATTTTCACAGCCAGTTTCTTCAAAATGTGCAATCAATTTAGCCAAAATCATTCAGCACCTGCCATTTCATCACATGAGCCACTCACTGTGACCGTGCCTGTTCTCAGCATTAGGCTGGAGCCCAAGGTGGAGCAGCAATCACCATTCCCTATCACACACCAGCTATTAGGGCTTGTTCAACATTAGCTCTGCAACAGTTCTCACTGGCCTTACATTTTCAAATTTCTGCTTGGAAAGGCTCTCTTCTGGCTTTTTAAGAACTTTTTTTTTTAATTTTCTTTTTGCAAAGCTGGCTCTTTAGGAAACTTTACGTGGACTGATATCTCACTTTCCCCTTGCAGATTTTGTGGAAGACAAAAGGGAAGCAGGCTGGACCTCTCCCCCACCCAGATTTCCCACATCATGTTGTTGCTATTGCCAGGTTGTGATGTTTAGGTTTTTTTCTCTTTTCTGGGTCTCCTGCCAAACATTTGTCTGCTTTGTCAATTTTTTCTTTTTTTCTTTTTCTGGGAAAAAAAAAAGCCTGTTTAATTTTAGCAAATGGGTTTTTCCACTTCAATAGCCTCAAAATTTTCCCTGGAGAGCTGTAAGCCCTTTAAATATATTTAGGTTGCCAGATTTCTTATGTTCTCTCTCCAGGAAGCCAATTTTGCTTCTAAGCTCTTGAGAAAGGGCCAGTCTCATAATTTCTTGCACTTTGAAGCTCTTGTACACCATCTTCCCTCTTTTCTCTTTTCTTTCACAGTCCTCCTTAGGTTTAGCTGTTGTCCCTGAGGCAGCACAAAGGCCAGAAACCCTTCCCAGGCTTGTGTTAAGCTCCTTATCCTCTCTGGGTCTTTCATCCTGTGTCCATCAGCAACTCGTTCTGGTGTTCCATGACAACCATCCCCACGTGCATTGCTGTGTACCAGGCTGCAGACACTACCCAGGACTAAATGCTTCAATGGCTGTGTGCCCTGCTCTGATCCAGAAGCTCTGGGGGGAATTTTCTTCTCTCTCCCTCTCTCTCTCTCTTTTTTTTTTTTTTT
>VYXC01007095.1:1894944-1957115 GCA_013397175.1 Platysteira castanea | reverse complement strand
TTCAAAACCAGCTCCCTGGGAAACTCAGCACAGTTCATTATCTCATTTTGCCTTCATCAATTTCTATGAAAAACAACGAAGATACTCATGTTCTGTAGCTCCCTCTTTTCCTACCGAACATCATCACTGAAATATTTGCTAGGTGTTGAAATCCCAGAATAAAATGGCATCCTGGGATCTGGCCAACCCCTTACAACCCAAAACTCTTTTCCAGATATCTCGAATAGTCTCTGTACAGCTTGAACAGGATCAGACAAAGATGCAGTGTCCAACAGGTCTCACCACACACATGGGGAAGAGCTGGTTCGATTACAAAAGGAAAGTGGTTCCAGCTTGCAAACTGAAGGCAAGACAGCTTGTGCTGTCTGTAACTGAACCAGCAAATGAGTTGTGTAATATGTGACCTCTGGGACAAACACAAGTTCCTTCTTCAGACCTTGGCAGGTTTATAAACAACGCAAAACAAAAAAAGAAGAAAAAACCCCACAGCTGAAGTGTTCTGTGATGACCTGAGGAGAAGAAAGATTTACACTGCTGACTGACTGGCTTCATGGTGAGACCAGAGCAGAGTAAGTAATGGATCTGCAGACTCTGGGGAACAGGCATGGCTACTCAATAAAAAGTGCTGTTTATTTTACAATCAACAGTTCTAACACAAGGACTCTTAGGTTCTCTTATTCATGATGACAAATTATTTCTGGGATCAATGAGATTCCTTTTTACTGCCCCCCTATCTCACTTACATAAAAATACGCACGCACTGACGAGCTTAAAGAGCACCTTTCCAGCCACTAATTAAAAACATGTTTCACACGTTATTCCATAAATGTGTCAGGACTGTTATTACCCCAGACAAGCTTTCACCGAGGCACTGTCCAGCTGGTGTCACTGAGGTGCAGAGGGGATTTAATAAAGCCAAGGCTGTGCCTGGGAACAGACCACGGGCGTCCCGATTTGTGCTCTAATGAGTGTGTGTTCATCTCAGAACCTGACCCGGGGCTGCACTGTGCCAGGAATGCTGCTCTGGTCCACCCAGCACCCTGAGAATGCGGAAATATCTGCCAGTCTGGACAGAAAATGAAAATTCCATTCTCTGGGAAAGGACAAGATTTCTCTGGCCGCTTTAACCATGAACCAGGACAACAAGTCAAAACATTTAATTATTCTTTTTTCATGAACCAAAATATTTTGAAAAGGTTTTCTTTCAGTCTTATCAGTACACTCAGCCATGATATTGTATTGCTTACAAATCCATTCAAATAATAATTTCAGTGCACTCATGTACATAAAAACATGAGACCTGTTGCACTTAAAGTCTCAAGCCACTGCCTGGTCAGCCTGGAGCTCTGCAGCATGACCTTGGGCTTGAATGCTGAAAAAGAAGCTTAAGAAAGAGAAGGTTGCAGGTGTAATAATGGCAGGAACCTGACTACTGAGAAACACAGAGCAAAACACAAATAGGATTAGCTTCCATGAAATCTAGACGACGGCTGTGTAATTTATACAGGATTCTTTGGCTTGTCAGCATCGTTCTTGTTTTCTGGGCTCCACTGCTGTTACCTCAGAGCAGCAGAAGGCTGTTACAGTTCTCCTGCCAGACTCAGTAGCCTTTAGTCAGATTTAAGAGTAAGTGACTGTGGGAAATGAAGATTAACACTCTGGGGACAGGTGAGATTATCTCATTGCAGGTCATTATAGCTTCTATAAATCGAATATGTTTCTCTACATATACACACACTAGTGTCCAGCAGTTCTGTAGCACCAGGTATAAATGAAAGGCCTGGGGAATATTGAATCACAAGGACTTATTGTATGGGCCTGTGAGCAGAGTGCTGTGCATGAGGACTGGCTAGGAATTGCTGATGGAAATGCAGTGTGTGTGTGACAGACCTGGGGCCTGTGTGCGGGTGTGTCCTTAAGTTCTCTCCAGGGGAAGAACAAAAATGAATCAACCAATAATTAAAAATTGCTCACCCCATTTATGGGTGTTCATGTTGTGGGTCTGAAACCCTGAATCCAAACATTCCCTTTATAGATGTATTTGCTCCCACAATGCAATTTCAGTGACCTGACTTTTTGATTGCCTGAGCTGGAGGGGGAGTAGGTGAGTGAGCAGCAGGATTGATAAGAAAATTTACTGATAGTTTTGCTTGCCACGGATTAGTGTGCCCTGTGCAATGTCACGAGAAACTGAGAAGTTCAGAATTACAGAAAGGTGACTGTCTTCTGTCCCCAAGACTCACTTCTGGCTCTGCAGTCTCTCTTCAAGCCATTTCTCTCTCCTCACTGAATTTATATAAAAAGTGAGAACTTGAGGATTATTGTACAGGGAGAAAACTGAACCCTCAAGAGGAGCCCATCCAAACACGGCACCTCCTCTGGGGGCTGTGGATCTCCTGCCACTGCCCACAATGGCCTGTGCCTAGAAAGTGCCAGAGCTCTGCAGCTCACACCGGATCTGGGTCAGCAGCTCCCCCAGTGTCAGGAACAGAGGGACAGGCACGAATCACTCAGCAGTCTCCCACCTGGAGCAGTGCTGCTGCTTCAGAGGGAGGCAGAAGCTTTGCAAATCAGGAGGAAATCCTGAAAGGACAAAGGGGATGGGATCCAAACTATATCACCTCCTGACTTTCCTAGCTGAGCTCCAGGCACTGTGGGCCCCTCGTGCTGGCAAGGGTGATGTTGTAAAAGATGTGGAGGTTTAGAAAGAGGAATGAAATAATACGAAAATGCAGAGACATCACTTGTGACTGGAGTCCTTGGTTTTGGCATTATGCCACTGCCAACTGAGACAGATTTCCTCCTCAGGAAGGAATTTGATCTGAATAGGACAGGAAAGCAGTAACGGGAAGTAGTATTCTTCCAGTGTTAGATAGGCAGCTGAGGTAAGCAACTAACTCACACCTCTTCAGTGAGTCTGCAACAGAAATTGGACTTAAATCTGCATCTACCAGGGCCTATTGCAAAGTTTAAGCCACAAAAGCAGCTTCTTCCAACTTTCTTCCCTGTACAAGTGCTCATCCAGTGCTCAGCTGTTCTGCAGAGCAGACTGGCCAGCTCACAGGAGCAGCATTTCTCATGAGGCTCCCAGTGCTGCTCACTCAGAAATACCTTCAGCAAGCTGGAGAGTCAGGAAGGGCCCTTGAAAAAAACTGGCCATTAAACCCCTAGGTTCCATCTTCCACGTCACCTAAGCAGTCACTTTCCACATGAACCACACAAATCAGCCACACTTCATTTAATGCTGACTTTTAATGTGAGTCACACATGGAAGCAGCTCCATGCCAGTGCTTCCAAGCCTCCCTCCATAGAGATGGCTCAGTCAGACGTGCTCATATCCTCTCCCTCCACGCCAAGGAGCTGATTTGCTCTCGTCCTTTCTGTCCATCTTTCCTGTCACACTCTTTTCCATATTCTCATTTCCCTTAGACGAGAAAAGCAGTGCAAGGACAGGGCATGTTTTACCTTCTGCTTGCACTGAGACTGAGCTTGTCTTCAGAGCCTGGTGCCTGACAGATCTGAGCTGTCTCCTGCAGTCCAACAAAAATCAGAGCAGAGCCACCCATCATCTTACTCGCTGACCTTTTTTAGAAACTGGGGATATAAGGGGTCTTTTGAGCAGATACAAATCCATAGGGCTGCTACTTCTGTCCTTCCTGTCTCTCACTTGCAAATCTTGTTTTGAGGACATGAAAAAGTGCATGAAGCAAAATATCAGACATATCTCACCTGTAAGCTCTTTTTTTTCCTGTGTGTGTGTGATTTTGCCAATCACAGGTCTGAGCATGCTGGTAGGATGAAGAGGATATCTGGTGAGAAATGTTATCAGCAGTGAGTGTCAGAAAGTATCAGTGCAGATCTCACTGTCTGGACATCTCCCTGAATCCTATCGGAGCAATCTGAAGTTCTAACATCTGTGGAAGTGTGCTGGAGTGCTTTCAGAGACAGACTCCCTCATGAGCAGAAGTGCATGAATAAGGGATTTTTTTTGTTTGTTTATTTGTTTGCAGTTCTGGAAGATCAGAAAAGAGATTGATTTCAGGGTAATCCAAAGCACATATTTTAAAAAACATCCTCCATAAACAAAATGAAAACTTGCAAATTGCGGTCATTCAATAGAAAGATTTTTAGTGAACTAAAAACTAAGTTTCTTTTGATTTTTTGTTGGTATATATCCCAAAATTACCGAGCCTTTTTTTCCCTTCCAGAATGTTCACTTTCTTGAGTTAAAACTGATTGAATTGACCTCAATTAATGAAATGTCTGGATTAAACCCACTAAACTGTATTTACCTTTTCAAAAACAAAGCAAAATAAAAGCCTTTCATTCAGAAATTCAGCCCTATCAGAAAAAAACTTCCTGATGTCATTTCACTTTTCTTGTTTTATTCAGTTTGCTATTAAAATAACTAAGGTGAATCATTATCCGAAATTAACTCCAGTTTGGTTTGGGACATAAATAACTTCCTTGAATTCATCTTAATTTACCTGAACACTGCTGTCAGCTTTTACAAAACAGGCAGCATATTGTCTTCCTTATTTAACAGAACTTTAAAAGAATCTGAATTGGCTTCTTAAAGCAGAGCAAAGCAATTAACAGGGCCGTGTCAAAGACAAATGTTTAATAGGATGTGATCACTTAAAATCACTTAATTCTGTGTCTGGCTGCTAAATATTGGTAAATCTAATCAGGGCTGGCAATAAATAAAATGTTTGTGGCATCAGCAGTTCTGCCTGAAAACTCAACATGGAAAAAGCCAGTCTCTTCATTATCAGTATGGAGAAATTGTTATCTTGGGGGCATGGGAGGCTTGCACAAGCATGCAGAAATCCAGTTCTTTATTCTTATCCATGGCTATTATTCTCAGCACATTTGAATTTGCAGATCTTGGCTGAAAATCACATGTTAACATGCTCTTTGCTATTATCAGGGTGGGATATTGACTGTAGAGGTCTAAAGAGTAAACACCATGGAAACACCTTTGCCTTGGCATTTCCAGGCTCTGCATGCAGAATGGGAGTGGGAGGCACAGCAGCAATCAACACATATATTTTAGGTTATCCATACTCCCTTCCACCCCTCTTTTTGAATCCGAAAAGGTTCTTGCTTCTAGAGTTACATAAAAGGTGGTTAAAAACCCAAGGAGATTTGTTACTTATTCTTTCTCAGACCCTGAGTCCTGGAGTATGACTGGGGCAAATACGGCTGGAGGGGTAGCACAGCCAAAAAAAGAGGTTTTGATCAACAACACTTAAATAAATAAATCTATTGAAAGCAGAGCCTTCTCCTCATCAGAAAGACCCCAGAACTCTCATCCTCTGTTCATAATATGCAGGTGGTTTAATGGCATCGATAGAGCTTGTCCTGTTTTGCCTGTTGATGTAGCTGAGATTCCAAACTGGTCCAAGAATACCCAGTTTCTTAACAAAAGCACTTGGCTGTGCTCCCCTTTGGCTTTTGGGGACCCCTGAGCAGAAGAAAACAAGAACCACGAGCTAAGCACCCTGCAGTGCAAAACGGATGAAAGCTGTGTATGTGGCAGGAGATGAGGCCCTAAAGGATAGCTTCAGAGGAGGTCAGGGATGGAGAAAATGATGGAACCACTTGTCCAACTTCCAGCTGTGCCTCCTGTCCCCTGGGTGTGAATGATGGACAGCTGTTGGGTTCCTGCAGCCCCCTGGCTCTGAGCATGAACCACTCGCCTTTCTGGCCATGCTGATGTCACAAGCCCCAGCCTGCTATCCCCTTTAAATCAAAATATCACTGACATATATCCTGGACTAAAGCAGTAGCCTGGACTGAAATCATCTGCTGAGCTCACCCAAGCCCAGGGGAAGAGCCCATCCAATCCTCTTGACAGTCAGCAATGCCAGGACCAGTCTGAGAACTGTGCTTGCATTGCTCGAAGGATATTGTAATTCACTGAAAAAGAATTAGGAGCTCGAGGTCAGAAATACTACAGCTTCTTTACAGGTGGGAGAAAAAAGACTGGCAAAAGATAAACAGAAATGCTCTCTACTGAAATAAGTTTTCTTTTCTTTTTTTTTTTTCTAGGTACCTGTTAATTAGGATAAAAGTGGGAAACACTATCTAACAAGGTTCCTGGGAGCAAGCTGGAGAAAGCCTTAATGAATTCAGCACTACGAGATGGTTCCTAAGCAACAGAACATTTCAGCTGAATATTAACCCTAGTCACAAGGAGAGAAAAAAATGGTCTCAAAAATAACCCAGAAGTCAGTTAATTAAGACAATGTCTCTTCTGTGCAGAACTACTCTTGGACATCTTAAGCCAAGCGTGGTTTTGGTAATATTTGAATGAACTTCTGGCTGACAGATTAATTCCAAGACTTTTTGGAATTCATTTGCTGCTTTAGTATTAATCATCATTATGGCTGTTTATTATAAAGCACCTTAGGAGATGGGGCAAAGAACAACGCAAACATGTAAATCCTGTAACATTAAATTTTATAGAAATACACTCCCGCGAATGTACCGTCCCTGAGTATGGACCAGCCACTGTGTATCTTCAGGTAGAAAAGGCATGAACATTTCAAAATTGTGGTATTTGGAGTGGGAGTTGGAGGTTTTAAGAAAGGAGAGGAACAACTCAAGGACTGTGCAGCTGTTTGGCTACTCTTGTGTAGCTGGATGGGTCCAAAATATTGCTTAGTACAAAAAGTGGGATCCTGTACCTGAAAATAGGTTATCACAGACGTCAAACAGCAACTCAGCACTGGCTAAAGGGAAGAAATTCATCAAACCATGAAAATTCGGTCATTTTCAGTGATATCATACTCTCAGACAAGACTCATAAGTTCATCAGTCTCTTCTGTACCTAAACAGGATTTAATTTCTTAAAGTCATATGAAGGACGTAAAATCATAACTCTTACTCTTTGAGTACGCAATGAAGTTTTTGAAGATGTACAAGTAAATAAATTAATTTGTTTATGAAATAACATTAATCATAAATTCAGCCCCTTCAAAGAAGAGCAGCATCTAAGGCAATTTCTTCTTTGTCCCAAATGATTTGAAAGGACTGCAAATACAAACTCACGTAAATCAAGAAATTGCAGTATGGGCTTATTTAAATAAATTACACTGATTGCTGTATTAGAGTTCGTGTAATTGTGTGGAGGTTACCAACTTTCTCCTGCTCCACAACCAAGAGAAATCCAGTTTTAAACTAACAGGGAAATGGTGAATGCTGGGACAGGGTCACTGGAGTGTTTTGGCAGCTCTGCCAGTGCCATTCAGGTAGGAATTACCAGCTGGTGTTTGCTGGCTGGTCTCTCAGAGCTGCAAAGTCTCTGGACCAGATATGCTTCTAAAAGACGAGTAAATCAAGCAACTTACAGTGTGAAATATTAAGAGGTTTTTAGTTTCAGTAGTAAGTTTGTCGACTTGAAAAGACTGAAATTCAATGTGAAAATCTGCCCTTAAAATGAATTTGAAAACATACAATGTAAGGCAGGTTCTGTATGACTGCTAATCTGTAGCACTATTATCTAATAACAGTCTCCTTGGGTTTCTTTACCAGTTTTGTGTGACATTTCTGATAGTTAAGGGAAAATAAAAAAAGAAATTAAAGCTGTTCTTAGAGAAAAATGAAGTTAAAATGGAGTTTAAATTGCATCATGTGTGTAATGTACAGGTGAAACTTTTTGAAAGTGACTGCAAATGGTCCCCAACCCAAATCTTGCAAAACCTGCTTCAGAATTATTCTACTGGGAAACAAAAAACCCAAGTAATTTAACATTCAGGTAGGAACAGGAAAGGTGATAAGTGATCTCTACTCTCACTGCAGTGCTGATACTTTAGTGAAAATGTGTGAAACATAATTGAATGGGTCTTTAAAGACCATCACTTAGGAACCTGATTATATTGAATATCTGCTGAGTGTAACCACCTTCTTATTTCATGGTGTGACAATGGCCAGGCTTGGATGGCTCAATGCTTCCTCGTGTGTCATCAGAGAATTGGAGCAAAGGATCTTTGTCCATGACAGTGCCAAGAACACAGCTAAAGGAGGATCAGCTTTGGGCTGCTGTATTTCTCCACCGGATCCATTTCCCCTCATGTCTCTCCTCCAAGTACAGTTGGGTGGTGGACAAGCCACGACCACCTAAAAATATCCTGGCTTTAATCAGTGCAAAACATTGGGAATTTCGCACACGGGGCTGGAATGGGATCCAACTGGGGGCACGCATTTGCCTGGCTGACATTTAGCCCCTTGTTCTGCAGGAGGCACTGAGGGAGAAGGATGCTCAGGTGAGGCAAAAGCTTCCTCAGGGCAGGGAAGGAAGAGAGCGTGAGAGCGTGCAGCAGGTTCCGCCTCACCAGGAGATGCTAATTGTCCTCCACGTGGAATTGACTCTCCAGCCATCCCAACAACTACTGCTGCATCTAAATCTTCCTTTTAATGGGCTCTCAGGGAGCAAGCGGCTGCAACCTGAACTGTGCTCACCACTACATCAATCTTCCCCTCGTCGCTCACAGGTTATGCAGCAATCCTGAGGAACAAGCATAAGAGCAGAGCTGCTTGCCCTGGCTGTAATTCCCAACCCTGAGCTGCCTCTCTGGTGCTTGGAAAGGGAATTTGGAGAGAGCATCTCTCATGGTGGACAAAACCCCATGGAACGGTCAAGAGAGAAAACGAGATTCTGGTCTGGGCACCAGAAAATAAAAATATCTCTGTGAGAGAAACAGAGAAAGCAGAAGCAGCTCTGAGTTTCCAAGCAGGAGGCAGCTCTTGATTTAAAAGGCTAATTTGATGCATCAGGGACATGTTTTGGCTGTAAAGATTCAAAGATCTGTTCTGCTTCTCTGTTTTCACAGTGCCCAGCACAATGGGATTCTGGAAACAAACAGCACTAGAAGAGATTGGTTTGAGAAAGGAGCAGGAGCGGGAGCTCACTCGGAAGAGTAGGGGAATAGGCTTTATTTCCATGCACATCAGAGAGTCCTGCCCTGAGAAAGAGGTTTGGTTAATGATAACTGGCCAGGCATGCCAACCATTTGATCAGAGATCTGAAGTGTGTGTACACGACTTTGAGAATCCAGTAATTGTTTATAAGAAGTGAAGAGTCAAGGTGAACAACTTTCACCATGTGTTGAAGGCTTGAATTGATTCCCTTAAAACTGCCAGCTAAATAGTCCAGCTGGCAAATATAAACTCACAAAATACTTGTGCAAACAGGAAAAAAAATCAGTTGATAGATGATACTGTTTACATGGAATAATTCTGCTTCTCTGCTAAGAATAAGGTTTACAGCTAAGCAACTGATTTCACAAGAGATAGGTGGGAAGTGAGCTATTTTTTTCCCCCGTGTGACCAAATTACACACTTTCCATTCACACGTCTAGGTGCAAGAATAACCTTTCTGCTGGGATTATTTTTTAAACAGTTTAATTAATATTTCTGTTTGCCTTGAGTAGTTCTCAGAAACAGGAGGGAAAAAAAGGAAAAGGAAGACAGTGTAGCAACACAGAAGAAAGAAAGAAAAGCCCAGCGTTGCTTTAACACTGACAACAAAAGTCACCCTTAGATGAATTAGTGATAAACTCCTGGGGAAGACTTCAGCTCCATATGGTGATATTTAATATTAGTCACGTAGGATCGGACAAATCAACTCCACATCCTGCGGTACCTGCGGGACCTGGTCCTGCCTGTTTAGCATTCCACTGCGACCACCTGTGAAACACTGCCATTGTCTCTCCTGATATAAATAAATAACTCCAGAATGCCAAACAGAAAGGGGTGGGGATGGGAATGATAAATTGTGAGTCAGAGGCAAGCGTATGGGAAGGGCTGTAGCTGTGATTTAGGGGTGCTAATGAGCTCCGACAGAAAGTGCCCCCGACAGGCCCGTGCTGGCAGCATGTCCTGCCTGATGAAAACCAGGTGTCCAAGGGGTTCTGTGGGTTCACAGGTTCCATGTCTCTGGCTCACTTTCTCGTTTCTAAATGATTAGTTAGAAAAACACCTCTTTCTTCACACCAAAGGGTAACTGTAACCCTCTGGGTCAGTGCACACACAGATTTGGCCCACGGCAGCACACGGTTCAGCACATTCACGCTCGAGCTTTGGGGTTTAGGTTGATATCACTGGGGAAGACAAGGCAAGAAAAAAAGCTTATCTGGGCTCTACTCTCTCCTGAGCAGCTGTTTTGCAAACCTCTGCATGTGAGAAACTAATTTTCTTTGAGGAATAAGCTCCTCTGTTTGTCTTCGCTCCCTGATGCTCACACCAGAACAAGCTGGCCAAGCATCCTGTCTCTTGGAGTGTAACCCAAAAGCTGGAAGCATTTGACTCTGCTCAGCAGGAGTGACTGAATCAGTCCTCTCACTCTGGTGGGACCATCACAAACCCTCTGCAATTAGCCTTAAACTACCAGTTCCCCCAGAGCTGTTTTCAGGAACGGAATAGAAGTTGTGTTTAATCCATGCTGGTGTTCGCCATGCGGCACTGCTTCTCTCTCTTGAATATGACAATCACAAGAAAATAAATTAATGCAATCATCTCCCAGCACCTGACTCACTCACTCTGCCTTAACATGCACAGCTAATACATAGACTTTTCCACAAAAATGCTTTATTTGGGGCTTGGTTTTCCAAGCCTGCTGACAGTGCATCCCTGAGCTGTACTCTTCAAAGCCCATCACTATGCAGAACGGCCCTGTTGATCCCAAAGTCCAGTACTCACAGAAGACTCCAAGGTCATGCTGAAATGTGCTGCCAGGGGAAACTCCTGCCATGCAGAGGTTTTGTTGTGGGTTTTAAGTGATTATTTTCCTAAAGTGGTAGAAACATTGAAGCAGCAGCCACCAATGAAAATAAAGCCTCACATATTTGGCAGAAGGCAAAAGCTGGGCCCTGACTGAGACAAATATCCTGGGCAGTGGCTTGGGTTAAATTCCACCCTCACACATGTGAGTATCTCCCCACACACACCCAGCACAGATAAAGGGCCCATGTGCACTCACACAATACTTATAACCACAGTTTTTCTTCCCCTGCCCCAAGTGAACTTATTCCTTAGTTTCCTACTGCCCTGAAGTCCATCAAAGCCTGTTGCCATGGAAATGGTTGTGATGTGCTTTCGCAATGTCCTCAGCCATGAGTGCATATCAAGAGCTCTCTCTGCTGGTCTGGAATCACCATCATCCCTCGTGGCTCCAGATGGCCACGTCAGGGATGGTACCTGGAAGCTCTCAGAGGTGCAGCCTGTGTTTCTAAGCGTTGTCAGGGGCTGGAGTCGGGCAGTGCAGCTCCTGTTTCTGAGCTGTCTGGGAATACTCAGTTTACCAACAAGCTGAAATGTCCAGCCCCTGTGTTCTCCCAGTCTGTTTGTCATTCGGTGAAGAGCGTTTAGTGATGCTACCAGGGGAGCAGGGGAAAGGAGGAGCTTTGCCTGTGCTGGCACTGCTAGAGAGAGCTCAAAAGAAAGACTGTGGGAAGCTGCAGGGGTATGAAAAATAATGTTTGGGTTTTTTTCTATTTCAGCAGAGCTGTCAGCCTAGGAAAATTGGCAGTGGCCTAATCCCTTGCCTGAGCAGTGCTTTTTTTTCATTTGAGCTCAAGGTTCTTGTGTAGGGTGGGAACACACACAAGCCCTTTTTTCACACTTCCTGTAACAGCATTAGGAGGACTGAGATCACTGTATGACTTTTACTTCTCAGAGTGTCAGTAATCCTTCCATGGGCTGAGCACGCTTTGCTGCCTCCCAAATACTCCCAGGCGCAGCAGAGCTAAGGATTATTATTAGCATAATTTATTGTTAGTATTTCCTCCCTAAAATACAACTTTTTAGAAGACCTGCACAGGACAGAGCCTGCTACTAGGTCTCAGAGGTTCCTACAGGCAGAGGATTTGCAGGAGCCAGTTCTGTTTGCGTTCCACAGCATGGAGATGCAACACCATTAACTGATCCAATTTGTGTAGCAATCCTCTGAATTCCCTCTCTGCTTGGGTGTCCACTGTCTGTACACCAGACACCCACAGGAAAAGGTGTTTTTGCAACTGGCAGCCACGGACCACCCCGAAACAAATCCATCTCTTCCACCTTGTATGCCTCATGAAGTCAGTCTCAAGGAGCTGAGCTCTCACAAACCCCTTGAAAAACATCAGAATCTGACTTGTAATTGGTGTAATTACAATGTTAAAAAGACACAAAGTAAGATTTAATTAACTAGGTGGTGCTACCAAGCTCGCTCTCTGCTAAGCACACAGCTGAAGAGCTGATCATGCTATTCCTCAGAAAGGGTTTGATTTTTTTTTTCCTCACTGTCATGGTGATGATTTCTCCCTGATGGACCCAATAGCAGTGAAACAGCAAAGACAACCACTGAGGTGCCACTCGTTTTCTGCCTTACACTCCTTGCAGTACAAGCTAATTGCTAGCTTTTAGCAGAGCCCAGATAGACCTTTTTATGTAAAAATAATAACTCCCAGAGCTGTGTGATACTGTGGGGTTTTTTTAAGACTTTGGTTTTAAATTGTTTACTACAGAAGTGTGTGACTGTGTATGAAAGCTGCACCTAATCCGTGCACAAATCATCCAAGTCACTTCCCAACCCCTGAGCCTGGGTTGAAGTTGCTTGGAGTCATAATGAATAAACTGTCTTTTGTTTTCTCCAGCCACTGTATGATTTTGCTCTATTGTACGAAAGGTAGAGAAAAAAATTCACCACAGTTAATTTGGAGGAAAAGTTATCAATTAAATGTTGCAATAGAAGGATAAGGGACAGAGGGGGCTGCTGGTCTTATTATCTGAAAATCTCAGAAAGCACAAGGCTGACCAAGCACAGATTATTTTCCCTCCAATCCTGATTCACAGTTAATAATTGGCATAAAAAAATCAGTTGGAACCACTGCGCACAGAGTGGCCTTGGTAAATGATTCTCTTCCATGAACCTATTAGAGCTGATTAAAGTCTTGCCATTGATTTTTTGGGCCATCCTGGGGAGACCAGACACGAGGTCAAGCACACAATGGATAAGTGTATCGTTAAATCCAGTCCTTTTGAGAGTTAAGAAGAAATGACAAGTAGTTACATGGAAGTTTTAAGAGCTTATCCTGAAATCTACCTGTTTCATAATGTTTCATTTTGACAACAGCAATCCTCCTCACGTCCTACGTCTCAAACTAATGAGCTATTTAGTCACTGAGAAGAGAGCATTGTGCCAAACTCCAGCTCACAGTGTTTCCAACCTGGGGGAACCCAGCCAGGCTTACAAGACCATTTTCCAGCCCTTAAAATAAAAGGTTTCAGTTGCTGAGTCTTATTTCCTCCCCGCCCATTTTTCGGCCTCCTTCACTCAAAGGCATGGGCACGGGAACATTGGGAATGGGTGTATGGCATCCTGGAAAGGAAAAGATGTTGCCAAGAGCAGGTGTGGGGGAAAGATTAGCCCAGATTTACCCAAGTGCAACAAAATTACTCTAACTGCAACCTCCTGTAGGGTCAGTGGAAATAGTTCCAGGGAGCAATTTATTTTGCCTCCCTGTGGAGGTGCCGGTGTCTCTCAGGTAGTTAGTCCAGGATGGTTGAGCACCCTGGCTGGGTACTTCACCTCGCTGCTGCCACGGATTTCCAGGGTTGGGAAGGAAGAGCTTTTGGGCATTTATTACTTATCAATGCAATCCTTGCTCCAGTATGAGACAGCACAGTGACAACAGGACAAGCTTCCCTGCCCTCTTCTGGGTACTTGGGGCTGTCATCCCCAGGAAAACGTTAAATATCAGGTGAGGGGATTTTGAGATTGCATGCAGATTTCAGGAAGATGCCATTCGGACTATTAAAAATCCTCAGACACTGCAGTTATTCTACTGAAATTTATGCAGGAGAAGTTTTTAGGTGTGGAGTACCGTAACAAAAAGCTCTTTGACCTATATTTTGGATGCCTGGCTTGTATGACAGACTGTCCACAGCAAGGCACAGACTAATGGAACAACATCAAAGCTTTAGGCAATATTAGCCTTTTTCTGTGAGATGCTGAGCACAATGTGTGAGCAGCCACATACCCTCAAGGGCCACTAAGCCATCCAGAATCGAAATCACACCAAGCACAAGTTTGGATCAGGCCCATTTCCCCACTTTCTAATCCTGTGCACCTGGCACAGCAAAACTCTTGCTGCGTGAGCGGATGGTCCATGAGTGAAGCCTGGAGGCACCTGCTGCTCCTGCTGTACCTGAGCAAACCGCAGCCTGGGAACTTGGGACAGATCCAGGTTCCTCCAGCAACAGCGGACAAGATGCTGCTTCGTGTAAACCTCATTTGCATTCCCACTCTAAATCTGTTTCAACTCTCCCATCCATATGTTTATCAGGGAAGAAAGGCAGAGCAAGGAAAGAGGGAAGCAGCTGAGTGTCTTTTCTCAAATCATTGCACCTCTCATTTTAACTTCCATTTCATGTTGACTTCCCCCTCAAATCCCCCAAAGTGTTTTCAAAACCTTCCTCCTACTTCCTTCTCCTGTTCGCTTGCTTCAGATCTTTATTAACACTACAAACCCATCCCTGGAAATGTTTTCCCTTTGTAAAGACATCAGATTTAAAACAACAACAAACAGCATGGCATCTTTTAATCCACCAGCACTTTTGCTGCCACTTCATAAATGATTCTGGTTGAAACTCAGATCTCCTGGGTTGACTGCTGGCAGAACCACATGGGAAGTGAATAGACAATGATCTTGGAGAGCAAAGGCTTCCCAGTGATCAGGAGAGGACACATTGGTTTGACAGGACTGATTTAAACCAAAGAGATTTTTTTTGAGGTCCCTGCATTTTTGAGGTTCAGCTGGAGAAGAGGGACAGAAGCTCACTGCAGTGCTCAGCAGTGACTCTTGAGGATTTCATGCTCAAAGGTGGGAAAAAAAGGATTCTGTGGGTACCTTAAATCTGTGAGGTGCAAACCAGCTTTTTCTGAAGAGGTGGTATGAAGAAATTTAGAAGCCTTTCAATGTTTTGATTCGGCTTTTCCTTTAAACAAAACCTTTTGAGGTCCTATTTTGGAGGCTGAGAGATTTTTCTTTTAAAGGTTAAGCCAAAGTTCAAAATTAAATGCAAATTTTTCAATTCGGCTCAAGTGAAATGGGTCATCTGATCTGGGAACTTATCCCTGTGCTGCCCATTTCCTCAGTTCAGCAGACAGCGTGAAAGTGGCAGGCACTGCCCCAGCCCAGGGTGCCTCCCAGCCCCTCATTTTCCCTCAGACAGGGAGTGAAACCTTGCAATGAGGGGTTTCCTTCTGGAAATGGAGTGATGACATCCAGATCTCTCTGCTCAGCTCCTTCCTCCACCACTGAAGTGAATAACATACCAGAGCAGTCACGCGTTTGTGTGCAGACAGCTACGGAGCTCCCTGGGGATGGTCCAGTCTTGTTTTCTGCTCTGGAGGGAAATTGGCTATTTTGCCAGGTGCCTGGATTTGGTTATTTTGTTTTGTGGGAGACTATGAGAATTTTTTCCGTGGTGTCATCTAAACTTTCCCGTCCCTTCTGGTGCTCTGTGTGGTCTGGCTCGCTGGCTCACCAGCTCACCCAGAAGTTTTGCACAACAGCCACACTACTCTAGGAAAATCTAGGACACGAGAGACATCCCATCCCTCCTGCTGTCTTCCCTTGTGAAGAATAGCTGTGGGGTTTTGTTTTCATCTCTCACTCCAGGTCACTGGTGTGGGGTGGAGGGCAGTGAGACATGTTCTTTGAGGGCAGGTGGAGCAGCTGTTCTGCAAATATTTCTTGGACACCTATTTTCTGTAAGCCTGCCTTTACTGGAAAGGACAGGACTCGATGACTCCAAATTGTCCCTTCTCGTCCTATGTCTCAAAGCTAAATGGTGACTTAATGGCCTCAGAAATAAACCTGCATCTCTCTTGGATTCTGCCATTCTCAGGGCTGTTTGTGAAACAGGTCAGTGCAGTGGCACAGTGAACTGAAGTTTAAGTGAGCAGAATTCCTTCCCCACCAGGCAGTTTTCACTAACTTCCTCCCACAAAGAATTTAGTTTAGAGTTAATTGAATTAGCAAAGGCCTTCAAATACTTCCACAAGGGACTGGGTTCATTTTGGTCTTACAAAGCCAATCAAATCATCAGAGAAGCAGAAAAAACAGTCAATGACTCACATTAATCATCTGAGAGAGGAAAGGAGAAAAAAAATTAAACCAAACAAAATACAAACCAAAAACACCAGAAAGGCAAAAAAACCCCAGACTGCAACTCTCAGAATCTTGGCTCACCCCAGACGTGGAGCACTAGATGAAAAATTGACTCTGTGAATTGCATTATAGATTTTGAAGATGGGTCTGTTTCTGAGAGTCTGAGATTGAAAGTCTGGTACGTGCTGATGGAGTTTACTGCAGCAGGGACCAGACTGTGCTGGGGAGCTCTGGAGAGCACAGGCCCAGGGCTCTCTACACAGGTGCCAGGGGATCTCTGCTCGTGCACACTCTGCTCAGCGGGTTGGATTTGTGGCAGGGGCTCAAACTATTTTCCCCTTGCAAGTAAAACAAGTCAGAGGTGCAGACAGCTCTGGCTGGCACGTGGACATTGGCTTGTGGCCCTCAGACTGGGGGGGTACCTGAGGTTTGTAAAAGTGTATTTATACATCTAGAAGGGTTTGGGGTATTTTTTCCAGAGCTAAAAGCAGGACTGGCTTCCTCAGCTTTCCAGTCAGATAAATGAACAGAGGAGCTTTGAATTTTCTGGGTGGGTGTCCATCCTACCTCCCAAGGAAGCACACGGGCATCCCTCACCATCCTAGACCAGTGCCAGCGATGCCTGGGTGTGGCACCTGTGTCACACACCTGGCACCACATGTCCCACTGCAGGCTTGCTCCTCCAGTTGCCATAGTGAAATGCACCTGGCAGTGCTGCAGGCTGCAGTCGCCCCGTGTGTTAAACCCCTGCAGCTTCTCACCCCAGATGAGAACAAAACACCTGCCAGAACCTGTCAAGTCAAAGGCAGTGCTACGAAATCCAGTCACAACAGGAGAGGGAGCTGAAAACGCTACCTGGTTTATTCCCCTGCCAGGAAAAGATTTAGATCAGATTTCAGGCCAATCTCTGCATCTCTTTCTGGTTTTTATTTTTAAATAAGTCTGTTGTAGAAGGCACCAGACTGAAAGCCCACCCTTCTTCCCCATTTTTGTGCTTAACACTCAGATTTTGAGCTGGTAATTTTTTTTTTTTTAAAGATCATTCACTGTCTCCTTTAAGAAAAAAATCTGTGTACGACAAAAAAGGAATCATGAAAAGGCTAAGTTTTAATTAATTTCTTTGTTGAAAAGATTTCAGAAAATCTTTTGCACGTAAGTGGTGTTTGGGCTGTCTTTGTTTGGTTGGGGTTTCTATTTGTTTTGTTGTTTGTTTTTCTGTTTTTTTCAAAAAACCTTTGTTTTTCCTTACTTAGCTAGAGAGTTGGTAAGGGTTTTTACATAAGGTGAAAAATAAATCATCTTTCTGAATAAGAGAAGATGTTTCAGACTGCTACAAGATATCCAAATTAACTAAATAAAAGATTCTGTCTCAAAAAATATAATAAGACATGATTTTTCTTCCAAAAACGTGAGACAGAAATAAATTTGAAGAACTTGAAGCATTTGATGGGACAAAAACCTAATTTTGTAATTGTACTACAAAAGCCCTGGAAAGTAAAAGATGAAAACAGAGCCCTGTATTTCACTTCTGTAGTAACAAGAAAAATAGAAAGGAACAGTTATTATTTTATTGCTAGAAAATGGTTATGCTAATTTTGATGGAATAAATGGGCATGAAATATCAAAGTTAATAATATGTCCAAAGCAAGTAAAACACTAAAAATTTCTAAATGAACTTCATAGACTTACGTTTCTTTTTGTTGTTACAGAGAATTTAGTAAGCCATGACAAGCTCTAGTGGCAAGCAACCACAATTAAAATAATTGTATTCTTTTGTTAAATATGCAAAAAAAGTTATCTCAGCTAGAAGTCCTTGCAGTGTTATGTCACACTTCCATTTTACAAGATCTTTTATTCCTTATTTCTCTAGCAACAGCTTCTGTAGCATAACATGACCCCTCTTTTTGATGTATTTAAATATGATATTTATGGGAAAGGAAAAAGGTATTGTGAAGTTTGTGTTCTTGCCCTTATTTTAGAGCGCAAGTTTTTTTCCTTAAAAACAAAGTAAGATCAGCCACATGAGGAAGCATGGTGAAAGAGAAAAGAGCAAGAAAAACAGTAAATAATGAGACCTCAGGTGTAGAAAAGGGCAGGTGAATTCTTGGACACCTTAACCTGTCAGAGACAGGGCAAATCACATCACTGCTGGATGGTTAAGACAGGGCTTTCAACTGTGTTTATCTTCACTGTTGTTTTGTGATGTCATCACAGAAATGCCATTTTGGTTGAATTTTTTTTCTTCTTTTTCTCTTTCTTTTTTTTTNTTTTTTTTTTTTTTAATGTGGGAATGTGGTGGCTGTGTAGGAGAAATACAGTAGGGGAAAGAAAAAAAGGAAAAGGGAAAAGAAGAACCCCAGCTCTCTGGTTGCAGGACTGTCAGCAGTTTGGCAGAGCCAGTGGAGACACTACTGTCATTTGGGGCTTCCTTTAGAGCTCATTGCGGTGAATCTGCTCTTCCTGAGCAAGGTGACAAAGGCCTGAGCTGTCACAGTGACCAGAATGTCCTCTGGCCTCAGCACCTGCAGTGGCAAAGCCCATTCCACCCCTGGTCCTCCTGTCTTCAGCATCATACAAAGGGTCCTCAAGGAGGGAGACAAAAGGCAGGCTGGCCTCCCACCACGCCGAGTCAGCCAGCAGATGAAGAAAAACTAGGGATAAATCAGACTTTCCTTGCCCCATGGACTGATTCCCTGGCCACTGAGATACACCAAAACTCTACCAATCCAGGAAATGTCCACTCCCACAGCTCAGGAAAAGGCCAATAAGCCATGGCCAAGAAAGCTCAGGCCTTCCTGTTCCACCTTCCACTTGACACTTCTCCTTCTGGTGATGAATTAATCTCATTAGATAAGTGGGTTATTGTCAAGATTCACTCAATATCCATATTTTCACATCACAGCCAAAGTTAGAGATTGTTGGAAACTGTGAAGTGCCTGCTGAGAGCAGAACTCAATTCCCATGGTCCAATTTTAATTCTGACACCAAAATACTTGAACTGTCGTCTCCTTGCACTCTCCAAAACCCTGCCTGTCTTCCACCTTGTGTGAGGGTCCTTTTTCTCCATCAGGGTTCTGCCTGACCTAACCATGCACTCAGGTGTGTTTCCTTCCTCTCCCTTGAGCATGATGGAGTTTGGCTTGTGCCCTGCAGCTGGATCATTCCCAACATAAATCAGATCAAGACATTTCTGACTGCTGTGACAGATATCCATGAAGTGGCATTCAAGCAACGCTGCTGTAAGCTCTTAGTTGAACTTTACTGGCAGAAATACTCAAAATTTGTGGAAAACGTGAGAAGTGAATGATGAGAACTTGTTCAAAAACCTGAATAAATACTCACCAGGGAAAACAAAAAGGCCGTGCTGTTTTCACAGAGCTAATATTAATTTACTGATTTCTTGATTAAAACGAAAATGGAAAAATGATTCCCAGCAGGTCCCTCTCCTCTTGCTAAGTTAATAGCAGGGATGCCATTACACTGAAAATGATACATTTGATGCTAAAACTTAGATACGTGCTCATTTCTTCAATTCATTCAGCCAGTGAGGTTCAGCCAAGTCCACTGGGCTGGGACAATCTCCCTGCATTCTTAGATCTCTTTACAGAGATTTGCTGTTATTTATTGCTTGTACTGCCATTTTGCCCTTCCTTGCCTTTGCTCCTTCTTGGCTGAAACAAGTTGGTTAGAAATCAAGAAGTCTTTCACAGGGAACCCAATGCCTTCTGAGAAGGGTCATGAGGTGAAAAAAGGAACATCCAGCTGCAAAACGTGTCCAAAATGCCTTCAGACACATGTAAGACATGATGCCTGGTATTCAGCTAACAGTTTCTAAAGGTCTAAAATCTCCACTGGGTCCTGGATATATTTGCCAGTCTCTGCTACCCTTGGGCACCTGAAATGCCACACCTATGTTCAGGTATCTGGTTTTGTCTCAAAATCCTCGTGGCTTTCAATCAGTTATGTAAGGGAGACTTTTAGTTTCAAGAGGAAAATTCAATCTGTGAGCCAAGAAACTCAAAGGCAAAGGCTCTGATGAGGCACAGCTGAAGTGTGCAGGAGCTTTGCACAAGTGCCCAGCTCAGGTTGGTTATCACCACTCAGCAAAGCCTTGGCTGTTCCATATCAAAGAATGATCCTTTCCGTGCTGCCAGAATGACACAGTGCTGATAGACAAATCCTGCTTGTTATACGCCACAGCTGAGTGCTGCCCACACACACTGCAAGTACCTATGGGGAAAATGGGCTTAACAACAGAGTTAGAGCACAGATCCTCAGAGTACAAGAGAGGAGCCAGCACGTGTAGCTCAGAATCAGCAGCCTTTGGAGAGCTGAATGCATTTGAGGAGGCCACTGCTACCAGCTGCGCTTCTCTAAGATGAATTTACATTTAGCACACAATTAATTTCCCTTGCACAAATGAAAGGGATGTTGGATTCCTCAGGGACAGGCATCCCTGTGAGCTTGGCCACTAGGCAGGAGATGTTCCTCATCACAGATTCTGGGTCAGCTTGGGGCAGGGAGGATGTGTTTCATTTCAAATATTAACCAGAATAAGCAATTTCTGCTGGATTCCAGAAGCTCCTCAGGGACAAAGTCCTAGTTGTAGGGAATGTGCAAGCAGTGAAATTCCACCCATTCAGCACTGATTGCCTGTGTTACTTGGGTTGCTGCTGTGTCTCCAAAATCAACTCAACGCTAAGCAGCCCAAAGCCATTATAAAATTCAGTCTGTTTAGCTGGATGTGCGATGTACTCAGATTTATGGTCAGGTTTGCCCTGTTCCCAATAACCAGGATCAAATGAAGGTTTGGCTTGCAGAAGAATATGACTTAGGCCATTTGTGTCGAATTGGCCGGAGGGGCAGTGCTTGGGAATAAGCCATCAGTACCCCACAGTGTCTGAACTTCCCAGCCTGGAAAGCAGATTTGGTAGGTCAAGACAAGCGGAGTGTGACACAAGACAAAGGCAACTCTGAGGATCAGGAATGCAGCACTAAATATCTAAATAACATTATAGTCCATAATGCTGTAGACATGGACTACCAAGCTGCAGAATAGCAGGAAAAAAAAGCACAGATAAAACCCTGAAGAAACCAAAATGAGAGTGAGCCTGCTTTTTTTCTGAACAGGCCCTCTAAAAGACCCAGCTTTTGAGTCCTCTGTGCACAAAGCCAGCGTAGTTGAGAAAATGATGGATGATGGGATCGAGCCTGGCAAACATCAGAAGAACCCACACCACTGAGCTGGAGGACGTTTTCCGCCGTGTCCTGGAACAGGCTTTGAGCTCGCATCCAAATCTGTTGAGTTTGGCCATGGCTTTCCCCTCGAACAGAGCCGTGGAGCAGCACAGTGGAACAGTTGCATCCTGCAAGGGGGGCTCAGAGAGCAGCAGCCGATGGAGGGAGGGAGCTCCCTCCACTTAATGCAGGGCTCGGAGGCGAATTCCGGCTCCCAACAGCATGCGAAATTTGCAGTTCGCTGCAAACGCTTTTTGCTGATTGTGTCACACTCGGTTTCCTAAGGAGGAAGCAGGGGAACTCAGCCTTATTTGCATGAGTTTCACATCCCTCTCCTTGGCTGAGAACACACTGTGCTGTTCGATGGACAGCTCCTTTCTGATTCACTGCTCTAATTATGTTTTACAGCCGGAATATGGTACTTATGTCAAAGCTGATGGGTAAAATTCTACTGAGAAGCAACAACATTTTGTAGCATTCTCCTGTTGTTCATTTCCATGACTTCCCTTCATTTTTTTTCCCCTCAAGGCTCATTTTCCAGGCACTAGTCGTTCTGGAGAGAGATGTTCTCACCTCCTTGATGCTTACTTTTGACTAACAGCCATATTCTTCTTTTATTTGTTTATTTATTGTACATTTGCAGGCATATGGTGACAGAAAGAGAAAATAAGGAGAACAGGTTTATGATTTGTCTAAAGAAGTTGGTAAAGAGCTGTAGTATCTGTCTGCAGGTAGACCTTCACAGTAACAATAATCCCTTTGCACAGGAGAATAGGATCATACAGGTTTAGAGACATTCATATTTCCAAGATTAATTCAGGCCCTGTGCTATATGAAAGTGCTTCTGGTATGCTCTGTTATCCCCACACGCAGAACATCTCCTGGACCACGTGTCAAGGGAGAATAGTCCTCAGTCAGCTTCGCCTCTCATCCCAGACAAAAACCACCAGCAAGAGCTGGCCAGTTATCTCTTGGTCCCAGACATCACCGGAGGGACAATCCCAAATTTAGAGACAGTTTGGCTTGCTAACTTCTCCTGAGAGGCTCAAAGAAAGCGTCCCTAAATTGCAAATCTGACCGAACTGCTCCTTGGGCAACCAGCTCACAGCACTATGGGGAAAAGGGCTGGAGCCACCCCTCCCCACCCGATGGAAGAGGGGAAGAGGAATTTCAGAGGAGACATGGGATGGGACTGCAGAGCACCAGTGCTGCTGGGCTGACCTTCACTTCATTTTCCTTGACTCCTATTATTTTCTTCAGCCCATACTGGAGCTGTTCCTGGGGCTGGATGATTCCCTGGCTATTCCGTGCTGTAAAGTCCAGCAGGACTCCAGGCCAGACAGATCTGGTGTTTGTGTGTGTGCTTGGCAGGTAGGGAGAGGAGAGGGAGGGCAGCACGCTCGCTGCTGCTGCAGCAGCAGGATCACAGCTTGGCTAACGGGGGGAGAACAAAAACATGATCTCTCATTTAACTGTGCTAAATGACAAATGGCTTGCAGGCAAGGCTGCCCACTGGGGAAAACACCACCAAAGTGATTGCTTCTCATTTCCTAGAGACTGCTGACTGAGGGAGGAAGGGGAAGAAGGTGTATTTGAAATGCTGGTCAGGTGCTTTATAGTGCTCGACCTCAGCTATTTCCTCCATTTTTGCAAGAACATTGGTATAACACTATTCTTAGTCCTTGGCAACCTTCAGATGAAAAGAAAAAGCTCAGGTGACTGCTTTAAAGATACTTTGTCTTTCACTGCTTAACTCTGTTTCAGCAGAACTTGAGGTACAGATGGTTTCCTTTTCTTTTTTTCCTAAACTTAAACCTGCCAAACTTAGGGTTCAGAGATCTGTCTTTTCACACTGCACCTGCTTGATGGGCCAAGCACCTACACTGTGCTGGAACAGTACTTTTGCACCACCCCTTCTCTGCCAAAAAATACATTCTGGTGTTGCTAAGGAAATCTTTCACCCAAATCTTGGCAAGGGAAAAGAAATGCTTAATTTAAAAAAAAAATAACTTTTCATTCCTTTGTTGTATTTGTTTGCTGTACCATACAGTGCCTATTCATAAAACATAAGCCTCATTTTCTTAGAATTGTAGAATAATTTAGGTTGGAAGGGATCTCTGTAGGTCACCTAGTACGACTGCCTGCAGAGTTAACTTCAAAGCAAGATCAGGCTGCTGAAGGTCTTTTGTAGTCAAAACTTGAAAGCCCCAAGGATGCAGAGCCACACCTCTCTGGGCCCCTGTTTCAGTACTTCAAAAAACTCACATCAATTATTTTTTTTTTAATATATATATACACAGCCAGAAATTCTTTTTGCTGCAGCTTGTGCCCACTGGCTCTTGTCCATTGACTGGGCACCTCTGGGAAGAGTTTGGCTCTGTCTTTGCTGTAATGCCTCTTTCAAAGGCCCTCTCACTCATTAGCTGGTCACCGTGGAGAGGCGAGGATCTCCCAGCCTCACACACGTGGGTCCACTCTGCTCTCTCCTCCCCATGTACTGCTCATGTTTTCTGCCCAGTTTTCCCCTCTGCTTTGCCTGAGATGGCTCATCCCACTCATCACACCACGACCAGGCTGAGCAAGCCCACCAAGCACGAGGTGAGAAGGACAGATGCATGAAACAGATCTGACCAAAACATCAACACAGGTGTCCAGATAAGAGAAATAGTCCCTGTGGCTCCCCCGTCCCCATCTGAACACTCAGTTGGGACTGACTGGCTTCTGACTATTGTAAGCATCAAGAAAAGCCTCCTTTTCCCCATTTTGCTGGTTTGTTCCACTGTGCACACATATATTTTGTCAAGAACAAAGCATTTAAGTCCAATAATGAGTTCCAATTCAGCAGCAATCTAACCTTTTCCTCCACAGTGTGAAGGAACACTTGATAGAATTAACACACACCAATTAACACATTCTCAGTGTCAGAAAAGGTCTTTGATAAGTTTTGATTATATTTTGTTGCTTGATCCTTGCATTTCAGTTTCAGGATGCTTCACGTTGACTTTTTATTCTTTTCCTCTTACTCATCCTGATCAATACATTTCTGAATTCTGACAAGAGCCCTCAGGAGTATTTGCCATAGCTGTAAGCAGGCCAAAATCTCTGCACTTGACAACTCAGAAACACATTGAACTTTCCAGGATTGTACAAAGACAGAGTCATGTTAACAGCTTTGACTCTATTTTCCAGCCAAATTGCAGATAACCTTTAAATAGTCTTATGGAGGGATTTCTCCAGAGATTATCAGGACAGGTTTGTACTGAGAGATCATTTTGTTCCCTGAATAAACTGAGGTTACCAAGAGGTGACATTTCAACAATGTCAACTGTTCTTATTTCTTCAGTGCTTCAATAGAGCCTGGTCTGGGGCCAGAGTAATGCATTCCCCAGATAGCTGGGGTGAGCTAAACCTGACTTCATGGCCCCTATTCTGGAAAGCCTTACACTCTTTCACCGTATTATTGTGTTCGGTTTTATATGCAAGTACCAACAGGAGAAGAAGAAAAATGCCAAAGGGAACAGTCTGTTGCTCTCTCTGTCAAAAAAATGTTTTAAAATGGCTCATTAAATAAGATAAATTGTTTTCTCATTACTATTCAAATGAGTAAATAATGCATTTTTGAAGAACACTTTATTAATTAAAAATGTTTATGTCTTTACTAAACAGATTGCAACAACTCTTTCTGATACCAAGGATGATGTTATTTCTCTGGCATTGTCATTTATCTTATTAAATTATCACTAAACAAATGAAAAAGAATAAATATTTACCCCTAGAGTCAAATTTAGCCTATAGAACTATACAGGGACCAGTTCTCCATGTCTGACATCCAAGCTATTGACTCCTTTGCAGGCACAATACCTTGCATTACTTGTTCCTTTTGGCTTGAAGAAAAATACCAGCATGAGACAAGCAAAAATACCACGAGGATCAGGAAGATGGGTTTATCCAGCAGCATTCTGGGTTGTGCATGAACCTGAGAAGGATCCTGGCTCACATTATGAAGAAATTGCAAAAATACTTTTTGAGTGTGTAAATTTAGAAAACAAATCCTGGTTCTCACTGTTTGCACGGGGTTATATTGGAGGGATGGATGATGCAGAAGCAGGATCGTGAGACCAGCTGGAGGAACTAAATTGCAAGCTCAGCTGAAAGTGCCTCAGTTTTAACCCCCTGGACACAGCCCTAACATTTGACATGCCCAGCCACATGCCAGTGCTGTGACAAGATGGGGTCAGAGGACGGGTGTGGCCTTGATGGAAATATCCTGCTCTGCCTGTGTCTTAAAGGTGCTGCCGAGCCCAGTATTTATTGCAAACAGTGATCCAGGACAGCCACACGCAAAGGTGGGAGATAATTTCTGCTCCTGGGAGGAGCTGGGAGCATCTCCGAGACCATCCTGCCCTGGACTCCCTGGGATCTTGCATTACAGCTGTTCCTCTTCAAGACATGGCCTGACACTTATCCTTCTCAAAGCACAGGATAGAAGATGGATCCCATCCTCTCCCTGCTGTGACAGACTATGATCCTTTCCATAGGTGGGCGCAAAGTAAAGCAATAGAGAGATTAAGACATGAGGCAATAAATACATTCCTAAGTACAACACAAATGCAATCTTAAATTTTCACAGCCTGGCCTTTTATAACTCTCTTCAAAAGGAACAAAAGAACACATCCAATATAATTTGAATTTTGTAGCTCCCACTTGACTATTCCCACTGAAGTAAGCGTGTGAGGTGAGCAGGGCAGGCAATGCCATTAAATGGAAAAAATGAACAAGGAAACGTAGTTACTCTGAAGCTACAGGACTTTGGTTGCTCTGAACTGATTGCTTGAATGCTTTTTTTGTGAAAAGGTTTTTTCAAGGCACAGCTTCATTACCAAAATGTTAACAAAGCTAAAGCCCCAGGAGCAGGCAAGAAAATTAGAAATGTTCACACATTCAAAAGCATACAAAAATAATCCCTTTCCATTTTCAGGACAGAAACGTAGGGAGCTGCAGTAGTGCACATCGCCCTGCCAGGGTACCTGGGCTTTGCAGATGAAAAAGGGGGCAAAACCAGCACAAGGCACACGCAGACAACAAGTGCTTCATTATTAATGTGTTATTATCTGATGATTATTGACTTCAGATTCTTAACAGCAAACAGTAAATCTTGCTGATCAACAGGACCCCTGAGGTGAGAAAAACTTCATTCATCCTGAGTTTTGAGCCTGTTCTGGCCTCCACCCCTCAATCTGTATGGCACAGCACAAATTCACTTTAATTACACCGTGTTATTCCAGCCTGGGCTGGCCAGAAAGACTCTGTAAATGTTTGTGAGGGCAAGTGTCAGAGCATGGTCACCTCCCAGCTGGAGGCTGAATTGTAAATGTGTCTGACTCTTGGGTAAGACAGTGCCTCTAGTCAGTATTCATGGAATCATACTCATTTAGGCTGGAAAAGACCTTTAGGTCAGCAAGTCCAACCATTAACAAGCACTGCCAAATCCACCACTAACCCATGTCCCCACGTGCAACATCTATACATCTTTTAAATACATCCAGGGATGGTGAGCCGACCATTTCTGTGGGCAAACCTTTCTTCTAGCTGCTTATAGAATATTTCATTTATCTCTTTATACTGGTTGGATGACCTATAACAGAGTCCCACCAGGATTCCTGCCTTGTTGGCATTCGTCCTCTATCCTATTGTCCCCACCCTTAAGCTCCAGACATTAAAACCGCTCCCTAACAGGGTTACCCCAGTGTCTCTCCTTCCTTGCCTACCCCTTCTGAGGAGTTTATAGCCACCCACTGCTGCACTCCACTTCCAGTCATCCCACAGTGTTTCCAGTGTTTCCAACTGTGTCATGGTGTTCCAGATGCACAGCTGCTTCCAGCTCCTCCTGTTTATTGCCTGCGCTCCGTGCATTGGTGTGGATGCTTTTTAATTGGACTATAGACCCCTCCACCTTTTCAGGGGGAGAAGTCATTAAAAATAAGAGTTGCCCAGAGTGTTTTCCTTCACCAAGGGAAAAACAGCTTTCCCGTGGATATAAAGACAAAACCCTGATTTCATTTGGGGGGAGTGCTTTGAATTTTTTTTAATTAGCAAGCAAATTAAGAAGCTTAAGGGCAGGCAAGAGTCTCGCTGGTTCCCTGAACACCTCAACTGCTGAACCTCACCTAAGGAAATCCCTTCTTTTGTGTATCTCCCATTAGAAAAAGATGATTAAGTGAACTGGACTAATCTTATGAGTAAAAGCAAAACAACCTCAACTTCAGGAGCAGGAAGCATGCTTCAAGTGCACGTTTCAGTCTTTGTTCCAGTTATTTATTCCTTTTGTCTTTCAACATCTAGCAATCAAAGGAATTAAAAGGATTAAAAAGCACGCACACAACAAGTGATGGCTTAATACATCAAAGCAGGTGCGACAACGAGTGAAATAGGAGCCAGGGAAAGAGACAGTTTGCTGAGGTTTCTTAATTTAGATCTCCAAGTTCTATATGTGAAATGGTCACAACACACAGAACCCTGTAAAACACAATTGCAGTTAAAAAAAAAACAGCCTGGGATAAAAACAGAGTAAAATGCACTTGTCAGTGATGCAGATGTTGCTGTGTCCTGAAGTTCCTCAAATTAGAGATCACCAAAACACATCCACTTCTGCAGCTAATGCCAGCACAGAGTCATTTTCTCAGTCCTGTGTTAGGTTGGGACACACAGGGAGGTGTGGATGCATTTGTCCCCCACGTGACCTCCCTGGTACTGACAAATACTCTCTTAAAATAAATGGGTTTTCTGAACAGTGTATCTCTTCCTTTCACAGCTGTGCTTAGTGGCAGACCTTAACCTGCAGTGACAGGAGTGTCCCAGCACAAGGTTTCCAGATGGATTTAGCCTAATTAAAATATCCACTGGAGTTACAATCAAAAGCTAAGTGCAGCCTCAAAAATATCCTACACAGCTGTAAATTGAGTATTTTCTCACACTTTCAGGCAAGGTTCCTGGCTTGTCATGTGCTCCAAAATGATCTACAACCACCCCCCAAAGGGCTGTAAATGAAGAAAAATTGGGGAAGGGAAGTGGGGAGGGGCCTTCTGATGACCCACTGCTGCATACAGAGGTGAGAAAGAGGTTGAGGGCACTGCCAGTCCCACCTTCAGCTGTGCCATGCTCAGAGCTTGGCAAAAATCATGTTTGTTGGCTACAGCTAACAATCTAGTTGAATCAGGACAGTCCTGGGGTTGCCTGCAGCACGTCCCTGCAGATCAGAAATGATCACCCAGAGCTGAATGTCATCACCACCCATGGGCTGTGTCCCCACTCCCACCTCGCTCTGACCGAAACCTCGGGATGGATTGTGCAGGTGCTCCTCACTCCTTTCAGTGCTGGCTCAGGTCTCTTCTCTCAGAGTACACTGATGCTGTTCCACTCTGACATGATGTTGCTGCAATTGGAACTCTGGGGGGAATAGGATTCCCTTTCTACACAAGCCACTGGGATTTGCACTGAGGATGTACTTTTCATTTCAAACTGGAGCAAAGCAAAGTGAAAGCACACACTTGCTGTCTCAGGGCAATATTCCTGCTCAGATGCTTGGCTGGATCAGGCCCTCAGTGTGGACAGGATCAATAAAGGTCATTGTTATGAACCACCAAGCAGAATTTCAATGCCATGATTTAAGCAGCTCCTGGTCACTTGGGACACGAGGGCTACTGATGCTGTTGCAGCCACTCGGCAACACCCACTCCCTGCAGAACAGAGCATGAGTCACTGCATTTGGCCACTTCCAGGGAATGGCTGATGTCCTGCCAGTTCATCTGGCAATCCTGCTCCCAGTGACAGCCACCCATGCAGAGTACAGCGAGGCACCATCCATGCTGGCCAGCTTTGTTATGTGGTGGACGTAGCAGCCATACATTTTCCAGACACATAATAAATCTGTGCGAAATGAATGTCGTGTTTGTTGCCCAGAGACATTAAAATTTTGTCTTCCCTCCAGCTGCTATCTTGGAAATCCACACTGATGGGGGTAAGAAGCATCAGGGGAGGGCTCAGGATGCTCTGGATGAATGACATGCAATTCAGCCTGACATAATGGCCAAGAGCAGACAGCCAAGGTTTCAATTAACTCCCCATGTGATGGAGTCACATAGCCTCTTCTATTAGCAGTACTTCAAAAGGCCAAAGAAGCAGCAACACAACTTCCCCACACACCCAAAAAAGGTTTGCAACTTCAAATAAGCCCTGAACCGAAACTGGATCTTGATTGCAAAGCTTTTAGAAGGTGAAAAAAAGTGTGAGTTGAACAGAGGATTAGTTGAAGGTACAACTCTGGCTTTCTAAGGAGAGACAAGAAAGGGAATGCGTTGCTCATTGGCGAGTGGGTCAGTGCAATTTGCTGGCCTGCAGATGAGAGCTGTCTCTGTTAGCAGTAGTTGTAAGGGCAGGGCTGTACTGGCTAAACAGGAAGCATATGAAGATCTTCTCAACAGATGTCTGCAAGAAAAGTTTGGGAATTACAGGAGATGAAGTTTAGATAAATCTCCAAGGGAGCTGAGATGGGGTTGAGCAGTGAGGTTTTTCTCCTAGTTAGGTTCTTCCAAGGAAGAGTGGAATGGGGAGTACATCTGGTGTCTTTGGTGCCCAGGATGACATCGAACAATGTTCTTAGGACATCTTTTAACAGCAGAAATGCTTTCTACCCCCATTGGCAGTGCAGTGGATTTTTTAAGCAAATAAAACTCTTTCTCCAGTGATCAGTGTCCTGTATCCTTGCTGGCCTTAAGAGCCCTGTTCTCCTTCACAAGTGCCCCTCATACATAATCCTTTTTCAGCACTGAAGTCTTCCCCTCCTTTTCTTTCCCACAACACTTGTCCAAGGCAAGAAATGACCCATCTATGTCAGGCCTGTGTTGTGCTCACCAGTCATCTAGACCAGAGCAGGACAGGTAATGCTCAGAGCAACCCTCATTAACAGAGACATGTAAATCTCTCTCCTTTGCCTGTTCTACTCAAAGAAACATAATTTCTGCTGTCCAGAATGGCTGAAATTGGTCAATTAATTCAGAGACCATTGGAGGAGGTCTGAGGGACTGCCAGACCAAAGGTGAGGGAGCACATAATTATGGATTGCTAGCTTGGGAAACCAGGCTAAAAATAGCAATAGACTGAGAAAGAACCGAACCCTGAGGTGCCCTGAAGAGGTCTGTCTGCAGCATCAGCAGAGCAAAGGTGGGTGGGGAAATCCTTCTGAAAAATTGCTCGGAAAAGAAGTTCATCAGGGGAAAGTCAGTGTTTGCTATTATCTCCCTATTCCCTGGCCTCGGGAAGAACATAATTGCATTTCAGCTAAACTGTAAGGAAAGGAGGGTGAGATATTCCCTGTCTTTGATCACATAAGATGTTTTACCAGGGAGAACCACTGTCTCCCCCTACAGGGTGATCCATATCCAAGGCTAATGAGGCTGCTAATGAGAATTACTACAGCTGCCAATCTCCAGCTCCAGAGAGATATCTTGCAAAGCAAAGTCCGCAGAGTTCAGCTCCTGAGGGAGAATCACTGCAGGACAATGCTGGGACACCCTGGGGTAATGTTGGATGTAGTCATATAGAGTAACTGGATGAATCCCGGGCTATAAAAATTGTATTACTTCATTGCAAAACTCTGATTTGTTTCTTCCCTCTCATTATAAGTCAAGGGAAGGAATATGTTCTTCCTTCCCCCAGGCAACACTCATTTGGATGCAAGTGGGAATTTCTTTTGGTGCTGTTCCTGGCTCTTCTCTTCGACAGACAGGAGAGTGCTTATTAGAGCAGATGCACAGAACACAGGAGATAGCCTGATTACATTCCCGGCGTTAGTCAGAGAAAATTCAAGAAAATGTCTGTCCACCCTGCCGTGGAACGTTTGCCAGTCTTCCCAGGCTGTTCAAGAACAACTTAAGCTCAGACAGTGCTTTGAGTAATGCTGCAACATGCACCACTTGGCTCCATCAATCCGAGCAATGCCAGAGATAAGCACTGCCTCTTCCACCACACCACCACCAGGATCCCTCGGATTAAACGCTGGGAAGAGATTCCCACATCCTTCAGAAGGACCTAGGAGCAGGTCCTGCAGGAGCTGCAGTCCCTGGCTCAGAGCAGGTCAGCAGGGCAGACAGCACGTGCTGTCCTGCACCACCTGAGTGCTCAGCAAAAAGAAGTCTCCCCATTTTAGAGCTGCTCCTGTGCAGATGCAGAGGGTGACCTCGCTGCGTAGCCATCCTTCATGCCATCAGATCACCATGCAGTCAGGCGAAATCCAGACAAGAAGAAAATGGAGAGAGGTGGCACAGGGGTCAGGAGAGGCTGAAGCCTCCCCTCCTGTCTGTGCAGCTGGGCAAATGGAATTTGTGATATTCTGTTCCTGCTGTGCCAGAGCAATGTGAAATTTTCTGTTGCCAGAAAAGGGAAATGGAAGAAAAATGAAAAAAATGTTGCAAGAGGCATGTTGCTGTTGCAGAAAAAACAGATACCAGATCAAAAAGCTCTGCTTAAAGACAGTACATATGCCAGCTCCAGGGGATTTCAAATATTTATGGTTTTCTACATTTTTAATCTTTAAGATTTCCAGGGATGCTGTGTGTAGAACATGATGCAAGCTCATCCCATGTCTGACATGGATGTGGCTCGTAGTTCGCTGCAGTGGTGGGAAGGGATCTCTCAGGGGTTCCTGAAGCTCACACCTCACTGCAGGCTTGATGGGCCCTTTCACTGTGCCCTAGAAGCAAATTCTGAGATCTGTCCTCACCCACCGACTCTGGCACTGGTTCTGCCCCAGCTATTCCACCCAGGCAGTGCTCACAGCCCTTTGGAAAGCGCTCTCACCGCAGGCAGGGAGGTGCAAAGGAGAGAAAGTGCCCACTGCCACCACTCCAAGACACCTTGTCCTACCTCTGTCACAATGACAAAGGAGAGTCCCCATTCTGCTCCATGGCCTAAATAGATTTCTTGCATTCTGCATGATTAGTAACCTGAAAAAGATTAATATTTAAGATCCCACTGGGGAGTAATTTGCAAAGTACAGTGGAGATTTTGATTCTTCTGGTACAGCAGCATGGGCTCAAGTGCTTTAGCAGGAGTTTGGTGTGTGTGCAGAACACCTTAGGCACACAGAGGACTAATGCATCTAATACAGGTGTTGGGATTCATTATTATTTCAGCTCATGTCACCTTCAATTAGAATAGATTTTGGGTATGCTTGCTCATATGCCTCCACTTCTCTTTCCATGTTTCTTGAATAAAATAAACCTGAAATACCCAAAGCTGAGGTAGGATTTCAAGGAACTCTGGCTGCAGCACACTGGCTGATATTTGCCTCTTAACTTAGGGTGAAGCTGCATAAATTATTCAGATTCTTGTATTTTAACTGTCGGAGAAATTTAGGCTTCTTAACCCATTTTGCCAACTATCATGTGAGCTGAGGGAGAGAGAAAGTACTTTCTGGAGGGTAGAAATGTTCATGTTCACAAAGAAAATATAAGATGTGTTATTCTTGGGCATAAAAATCATGTCCTGCTCCACTTTTCTCAAAGAGGCTTTACTTTTGCTCACCCTGAGGAGGCTGTAAAAGCACTGCTGTGGAGGTCACGATTTAAGTTGTCCCTCTGTGATTACACCCAGATCCCAGGTGCTGATGAGCCAATGCACCAGCCAGCTTTCCCTGAAAGCACTGGCACTGCTGCATCTTCCCTATTCTAGAAACTCCCTGAGAGAGCAGGAACAACAGCTTCCCCCCGTCTGCCATTCTGTGCATGCTGCTGGAGCTTATAGACCTGTGGGTTACAGCAGGAGAGGAGCACATCCAAAGACTGTCCCACCCACTCTTTAAAAGTGATGGGACTGATACACCCAGAGTGAGCCAAGTTACCCCGTGGTGGGGTTCCAGCAACCAGCACTTTCCTGCAGGTCACACAGAGATTGATAATTTTCCATGGCTTTTCCCTGCCTGCTGTAATCTGGCATCATTAGACAGCACAAGGACAGCTCATTTGAGCAGCAGTTAAGGGATTACAACTGGACTGTGTCTGGTCGTGCTTTCTTTCTCCGCACAATGACCAGGTCATAATTAGGATGGGAATTATGGTGTTCAGCCATGTGGAGAGGCATTAAGCTGCTGAGCTTCTGGCGCCGTGACCAGGTACACGCTGCCAGGTTTCAAAGTTCAGCAGCTTTTAGGACTGGCAGAACTGTGGCTTCCCGCTGTGGCACAGCAGTGAGGATCCAGTGCATTTCTGCAGAGCCAGGTGGCCCTGGGAAGAAATGAGGAGTGGGCACAGCCAGAAACGCAGCGTGACCAGAGCAGCACAGCCTTGCTCAGCCCCTCCACTCCTACCCAGGGAATCACACATGGTCCCAACCCTGTCCCTACCCAGGAAACCGTGGGGCAAGATGCACTATCGAACATCCAGCTCTGTGGTTTCACAGGAATTCAAGCCCGCATCCCAATTTAGGCAGAATGGCTTTGCAAAACCAGCCCCTTCCTCACCAATTTATTTGTAAGAACCCAGAAGTGTTGCCTTAATGCTGTTTTCCTCCCTTTTTATTTTTTGATCCACCTGACCCTTTGGAAAAGAAAATGCTATTGGACTGGCTTCTGCAGCATTACCAATGTTCTGCAGTGTTAATTATTCATAACAATATAAAAATGAGACTAAGCACTGGATGTTCATCTGCCAAAGCTCCATCTTTACTCCTGTGCATGTTTTTTAATATGCTCTTCACAGCAATATGTGTGTTGGAGAATTTTACCACCAATTCCTCCCTTCTTGTGAGTATTTAGTCAAGTAAATCATTAACCAAGCTTGGTCCCTCTAACATTTGAATTAGGAAACTGGCGCCAGCACAGGAAATCCCTTGACTGCTCATATAATGCTGTATAACCCTTCAGAATTGCAGAATGTACAATTTTTAGAATTTACAATCTTTAAAATGATTTCTAAGAATGCAATGCAATGTGGCTGGCCCACACAGATTAAATAAAAAATAGCTTAGCAGTTGCAATATGACAATTTGTCAAGAAATAAACAGCAGCACACAAGGCCCTGTAACTTACTGGCCATTCAATACCCTAAGGGAAATATCTTCCCAGTCATTTTTATAGATATTCATGGGTGAGTGTAGATTTCTGTGAAGATGAGCCATACACAGGGAGCAAATAAAGGAGTGTAAAAATACATTTGGCCTTACGTGTCACAGAAAGGGTATTGTCTATTGTCACTGCTTTTTAAAGGAGCCTTCCACTGGGTTTTTCTTTTTAATTCTGAAGCTGAACATGCTACAAACACATGATATGACTTCAAATCAGACAATTTGCTTCATCTGTGTGTTTATTAATAAAAGGTAACTCTGCTTTCCAATTTCCGATGATTGGTTAGTTTGAAAAAATATGAGAAAGATTTTATGGAGTGTTAAAACATTTTCCTTCTGTGTCTATTTTGTTTCAGCAGTAGTCAAAGGTGATACCAGAGGATAGAAAATGATCCTTTTTCTGTTGAGGAGACTATCCTGAGATATCAGCCATAGTTTCACTATCCTGAACTACAGACCATGAAAGATTGTTCATCTGCCTTCCTATCTATCTACAGCAATATGGGTATCATCTGCCTCTGTGATAAAAACCCCCTGGGAGGCTACGCTGTTCTTATCAGATATGGCAGCAGTTGAAATAGCAGCTGAGTAAGATAATAAATAATAAATGAGCCTATATATTTTAATCTGATGTAGGAAAATGTTAACTGTTAATCTGGATAATGGAAGCTCCATGTCCTAAGATCCCCTACCCATGAACTTCAGGCAATCTCTCTCTGAGAGCTTCAGCTTCGGCTTTTCACTGGAATCAAGCTTCTGAAGGCATCAGCATTTCTCAAGGGCTTTCTCAGAGGAAATCACAGCCTCACACTAAATAGATTCATTTGCTTGGGGCTGATAATTAGTACTTCTCAACTGCATTTACCATCTTGGGATTCAGATCCTGTGCTTTAAGAGACACCAGGAAACACTACTGTTTCTTCCATCAGTTTTCCCCAGAACAGCACTGTCTTTAAGGGCTCTCGGTCCCTTCTGCCAGCAGAAGCAGCTGGAGCCTCGTTCTTCTAAATCAGCCTTTTCCCCATCTTTGCATTAGCTGGAAGATTAACATTTAAAAGCAAGGTGCTATGAGTTTTTAAAGACTCATTCCTAGAAGTTACTGGAGGGAAAAGGCTTGGGAGCCACAGGTACAATACAATAAAAGGCAGTGCTATTTCGGAGCAGGCTGTGGTTGATTAGATCTGACGGGTGCTCTGCAGAATGATTCCTGCTGTGATTGAAGAGCTGCCGGTGAGCACAGCCCAGCACCACCTCAGACAGGTGCTCAAAACAAAAACCCCAAGCAGCAGTGATGCCGGACTGGGGACCTCTGCTGACAAACCGAAGATTGAAAGCACCGACCTTCCTCCTCCCCATCCTCCCAGGGAGAGACCAAAGCACCAAGTCAAAAGGCAGCCCCTGCATATTTCCTTGTGCTTCCCAGCAGCTCGGATTTCCCTTGACATGACCCACACCCTCTTGGCAAGGAGGGATTAGGAATCATCCCCACCACTGCACTGTGCTGAAGAGGCAATACCAGGCACAGGAACACAAAGCCAAGCACTCGACACTGGAAAACGCGATTTTGGCAATTCCTTAAACGACCGTGTGAATAATGTTTGTGTCACAGGTAGCGTTTGCTACAGGTAGCAGCAAAATATAGTAGGTTTTTACTACTGCCATGGGGAAATATAGTCTGATGTAACTGTTAAAGATCTGCTCATATTCCAGGCAGCAAACTACCATTTGCAGGATGAAATTGTTTGCTGCTTAAACACTGCCAGTCAAGGACATTAATTGCTGTGGGTTAGATTAAACTAGATGGCAGAGCAATAAGATTTGAAGCCTGGGAGAGGGGTGGGGAGGAAGGAGGAGGGGAAGAACAATCTTCTCTCATAAATTATGGGATCTAAAAAGGAATCTTTATAGGGACAGATTAATCGGTAAACAGCCAAGTTCAAATCTAGTTCATGTCCTGTGAGTACTCCAGGCAGCCCCAGAGGATGCAAACACTGCCCCACCACAAAAACAAGACTTCAAACTTCTATTGGGGTATTTATTCCAAATATCTGATCAATCTCAAGTGCCATATCAAAAGCTTGCTGCTTCCCAAGATGGGACAAGCCACCCAGTGAGACAAGAGAGGAAATGCTCTCCTGCTGTTTTTAAATGCAACCAGTGGCAACAGGCAGGAAAGGGGGCAAGCTCTCATGACAACCTTCTGTTCAGTTCCTTGCACACACATATAGATGCAAAGACCTACAGAGCAATATATTCACTTGGCATTGCAGGGAGAGAGGTAATTTTGGTCCAAATGTCTTCCTGCTGTATTTACCCTGAGTGCCTTGCAATAAACTCCCTTTCTCAGCTCATAGGAAGGCATGTTATTTATTCCTTTACAAATGTAAGCCCATTGTAAATAAATAAATACCAGCTCTGGGCACTCTTTTTTGGAGCTGTCTTTAAAAGCACTAATCGAAATGTAATGACAGGCTGGCAGCCAGTTTCACCATCCAGACTGCTGATAATCAGCTAAGGTTTGCAGCCACAAAATTAACATCACAGCCGCAAACAAAACTATCCTCCTGTCACTCACTCTCTCCCAACCATTTGGAAAAGGCCAAAAAAAAAAAATCCCCAACCACCCAAACAAGAACTTTGCAGAATGTTTTAAAGGTCAAGGAGTTAAGGTAGAGTTTAGATCAGACATTGAACGATTTTTTAGCGTAAGACCAGCAGAGGACACCTGCCATTTCTACAGTCTCCCCCAGCCCCATATCTTCTAGCAGTGGTTTTATGAGCTATTAATCAGCAACCACTGCTGATCTGCTGGAAACATCTGTATTAGGTACACCAGAGCACCTACAACCTTCCCAGGATGACTCATTTGGAACACTCCATGGGAACAGGAATTTCTGCTTCCAGCCAGGGAGGAGGTGAGCTGCACCCATGAGAAGGACGACACTTCTTGTCTTTTCATCCTCAGTGCATGGGAAAGGAAACTACAATTTTTTTGCAGTAGTTGTAGGAGACACAACCTGGCAGAGCATACCCAGGACACTCATGGAAAACCCCTCCATTTCTCCCTCTATTAGGAAGCTCTGAGGGGATAGTTTAATAGAAGTTTAGTTAGTTTAATAATAGTTTCGATAGAAGCTGACCCTCAGTGTTAAAATGATTTCACACACTTCCAAGTAATTTTGTTTTAAGAAATACCTTGCAGCACCCCAAATTAATTGGATACCTAGTCCAACAAAGACCATATTAACAAACCAGAACCTGATTCTTCAGTCTTTGCAATCAGTTTTACCCCAGAGCAATTCCGTTGACTGCAGATGATATGGAATGCACAAGGGAAGATCTTGGGGTTTAATAATTGTTTCCAAAGATGTAGTGCAGACAGCACTGATAACACCAGCAATAATCCCATCTCCATCCCTGAGGGCCACCCTAAAACTTCTCAGTAAAAAAAATGGCATTACTGGTTTTCAGGTGTCAGGAGAATAGAGTTATTTTCTGACAATACTATACCTAAAGCAGTATTTAAATTGTATGTTAAATAATTGCTGTGATTATTAGGAGCAGACTTCTTGAAGTTGAACCACCAGGTAGCTGATAGCTATCCTATTACAAACTCCAGAAGCCTCAGTAGAGATGTACTTAATAATTGTTTGGCATTAATTTGTCATGCAATAATTATCCTATTAAATCTAAATTAAACCCTCCACTCAGACACTTCATCTAAAGTGTGAACATAACAATTAAGAGAAAAGGGGAAAAGGGGGATGATTTCTGCATAATTTGCAGCGTAAGATTTTGTGCTTTTGTGAGAAACAGCAGAAAAAGGGATTTAAGAAAGAGAAATCATTCTGAAACAGAAACACTCCCACCATAAACAACGATGCATCTTTCTAAGTTACATATGGTGCACAGCTTAGGAGAGCATCTTGTTACGCTACAAACTTCAATACATTTATTTCTTTACCATAAGGAAGTCCTGTATTCCACTTCCTTTATAAGGAACAAAAAGCAATTAAGAAAAAATAAATAAATGTAGACCATCAACAGAGGTTGGGATTGCTCGCATCTATCTAGCCAAATAACAGCTTAAAAAAGAGGCTGAATTTCTCTTTTACAAGCTCCTCCTGCTGTCAACAGCCAGAAATCAGGCTCTCCGGAGAGAGATTCATCCCACCCACCTCAGAGCTCAGACCTGACAGCTAAAATGAGAGAAGAACAAATCCCATCCGAAAGCCAGACAGGAAGCCTGGAACGAGAAAGATTTAAACTTGTTCTCATGTCCTAAACTGAGATTTGAGACACAGAGCTGTTCTTCCACATAGGATAATATAGCTTGAAGTGCTTAAAATGTCATTAAGTAGCACTGCTGAGATGAGGACAGTCTGTGGGTAGTTTTCTGGCCTTTTCCTGACCAATTTAATTTTGGGATCAAGAAGAATGGCTTTTTTTTAAAGCAAGACAAGATCTATTTCCACTTGCAATTGCTCAGTGAATTTCCACATGAGCTGCAGAGCAGCGCAGTACATGACAGTCACAGGAGGTTTTCTTCATCAATCCTAATCGGTTTTTTCACAGCATTTCGGTCTGAAATCTATTTAAAAATGCACCTTCCTTCAATAGAAGAGCCTCCTCTTTAGGTAAAAGCCCTATTTAGTAATTTTTGGTGTGATTTTTACTTTTTTTTTTTAGTTATGTTCTCCTTAGGGAGGGCAGTTCTTTATATCCTCCAGAACCCCAAAATACCAGTTGTGGTGTTGGTTTTACAGTGTGTGATATTCTCTCTCTCACTTCCCAGGCTGCCTGAGCCGAGCGTGTCTCTCTCTGTGCCATTCTCCTAGGAGATAATTACCTCTTCACCTTTCTCTTCCTCTGCTAACACTCTCTCCTCTGCCAACTGCATTTTCCCACAGAGATGGTATTACTCATCCCTCTAACAAAACTCTGATGATTTCTCAAATTATACTTAGCTCTCCAGTCTGGCACTTGTGTCTCTGTTCTTCTCTGTATCAGTTTGTCTAATAAATGTCTTATCTAGATCCTTAGACTATTACAGTGCAAACAACACAGCTTTTTTCAACCAAAATGTTTTCCTCTAAATCACACAAAAATGTGACAGGAAGGTTCATTGTAGATTAAACTATTCACTGCCTCTGTTTTGTTCCCACGAGCTTGTTTCCAACCCCACAAGTCAGCTTGGGTTTAAAAGGCTGGTTTAAAATCTGCAGAAAGGAGATATCAAAGGGTGTAGGAGTACATTACAAAGGAAGAGCAACATACTTTGATACAGGAACAAGAACAGTAACCAACCAGCTCCCTGAGAAGTTTATTTATAAAATTTAAACACATTAAACTGAAAAGGAAGCTTGTCTATTCAGAGACATCTGCGAATAACAGACTGAGAAAGCCAGCATAAACAAGGGCTGTTCAGGTAACCATAAGCAAATGGAATTCAAAGCAGATTAAATCAGGGACTCTGTTTATCGTGAGTGGCACCCACACATGGTATATTCAGCAAAGTTTTCTTTTAGTGAATTTAGTTCTGGTGGAAGTGTGAGACGGGCAGCCCAGAAGGCACATCCCCACCCACTGTGGGGGCACAGCCAGGACAGAGCAGCACTCGCTGCCTCACTGCAGCCAGGCTGGGAGAGGAAGAACCTCCCACAGACACCTCCAGGCTCACCCTGGCCACCACCCAGTGCCTTGCAAGCCATGGACAAGCCCAAACCAGGTTGTTACATTCTCTTCTACAATATCGTGATATAAATTGAAACCCTGGAATCTAGGAAATACTCTGCCACAGGGACAGGGCGTTTGTGCACATTCCCTATCAGGAAAGCACTGTTCTGTGCTCCAAAGCATCGTTTCACAGAATTTCAAGGACTCTTAAGCAGCATTACCTCATTCCCACGATGAGAGGTCTTGGATCCATCATGACTATCCATAAAACATTTCCTCATTTGGCCACGATCGGGAAAAGCTACATATGGAGCTGCAAGGGAAACCTCTTTTTTTTTCTCCAAGACAATATTAGAAATGAAGCAAAAGACAGTCATAGGAGGGTTGACAGTGCAGTTCTCTGAAATATCTGTCATGGAGATCATTACTGTTTAAGGACTGCAGATTCATTACTGCTGCTGCCTTTATGGACCCAGTGCCATTAATCCCCTACTTGAGCAAAACCATGGGGTGTGTTGCTAATGGCTTCCAGGTTCCTCTTTGGATGGTCTGAAGCCTATATGATAATTAGTTCTCTAAATTAGCGCTGTTTCCTTTGTAATCACTCCCCTTCCCAAATGGCTTCACGTCACTGTTTCTTTGTAATATTTTTTGGTTTCATTTCCCATTATCACCACTGGAATCACATTGACAACATTTATTTAATCTTTTTCCACAGCTCTCCTGTACATTTACTGTCACCATCTGCACACACATTGCATTGATCATATGAGACATCCTAACTGCATTAGTGTGTGTGGACTTATGAACATATTGAGTGCTTAAAAGAAGCCTTTTTAAAATTCGTTATTGGCTGGCTGTGTCCCTGCTGGAGTCCTCTGGGGACACCCAAGGAAGAACAATTGTTTTATCCTTCCTAACAACACTACCACTGCTGCCTACCCCTGTTTTTTCACAGGGCCCTGGAGATCTTTTATAGCATCCTACACTGTCACTGCTGTGCTGTTAAACCCTCATGAATGCAACAACGAATTAATAACACCACTATATACAATAAACAACTGCTAGTATAAAGGTAGCAACAAGATCTCTGGCAACACCACCATATTCCAATCCTTAGCCAGTGGATAAAACAAAATCGTGTGGTTCGTCCTGCTCAGGCTCCTCAGAAAATATTTACAGGCTGATTTCCTTCCCTGTTTTTCCTTTTTTTTTATTCTTTTTCTTTTCTGGTAGGAAGCAAGCTGTGGCTCAAAGCCAAATCTGAAATATCCTGGGGCTTTTCACTGCCTTATAAACAGTTAGTTATAGTCATTGATACATTGTTGGCATACAATAAACCCTTAATGTCCAGATTGCTTGTAAAAATACATATCTGTTATTGATGTATGTACCAGTTGTGCCTGAAGGCTCGCTTCGAGACGAGTTACCCTTAATTTTAAGGCCTAGACGTGTTTACATTAAACAGACACTTGGTAACTTAAAAAAAACCTTAGCAGCCTCAATATAGAATCTAGAGAAACTCAGTGATTTGACAGAGGTCACAGTGGAAGTGTGCGGCATACACAGAAATAAGGGCTCACCTTCGATGGCAATTAAGTGCTCCTCTTGCAGTTCACTCCCTGCTTATACTGGCAGGAGACTGAAATGAAGAACAAGCTGGGAATGCAACGTTCAGCCACAGGTGGCAAAATGGTGGCTGGGGCCTGCTAGAAAGCCAAGGGAATAATGCAAGAAGATAATTTCTGCTCCTCTCTGAGGGTGAAATTCTCCCATTTCAGGGTTTCACCTAAAGAAACTCTAGAGCTTCACCTTTAAACCACGACAATGCATGATTTTTTTTCCAACATGCCTGTTCTCTGCACCGCGTGCCACAGGAGCAACAGCACAGTCACCAGGGCTGAGGTTTCTGTCTTCTCCAGCTTTGGGACCATGCAAGAGCCTGCTGTCACCAGACCCCTGCCAGCAGCAAGCAGGGCCTGGGATTCACCCCATTTCTGTCCAGGGCAATGACACTGCGTGACCCAGCCAGCTTTCAGCAAAACCAACAAGCAACAGCTGAGCCGAGCACAGCAACCCAGACACACACGTCTAAGTAAGAAGAACTTGGTCTTTCAGGGCAGATTCTTGACCTGCTGAGCCTGAAATGGCTGGGAATTCCCTGAGTCGGCTTGTTAAATACGTATGGATACAGGCAGGCACAGAGGAAGTGCCTCGGCAGGCTGACCTTAGGCACTCAACAGAGCTGCAAAATACTCAGGAAAACTATTAAAGTTGTGTTTTGTGTAAATACACATCCTTCAAATGGGCAAAATAGGGCCTAAGGAGCTCGTGTTCCAGAGAAGCCCTTGTAAAAAAGGCAGGCAGGAATTTTAAATGAGGATGACATGCCCAGGGGCTTACGGATCATGCATAATGGCTTAAATCACGTTAAAGTGGTGTTGAGACACACGCATCATTCCCACTTGCTCCTATTTGACTTCAGCATTAAACAGAGCAGTCTCACACAAGGAGGATACATTCACAGTCATTCTGCTCATGCCCGGGACAGAGGGAAGGACACAGGGTAAATTGCTGTAGCATGCTCAGGGTTATAATATTCACTAGTTTCAACAATGCCTTCGAAGCTAAAACTTGGATGCTCAGGAGATCCCACCCTCTGTCAGCTTAAAGCTTGTTCATGTTGAAGTCTCTTCCCCATAGTTAGCCCAGAGCAAACTTAAATAAATAATCTAGCAGTTCCTTTCAATTTCCTGACTGTGGGAGAATTTTGCTCACGGAGCAGGACTAGGAGCCCATAATTTTGTGGTTTAAGGAGTGTCACTGTTTCCAGCAGAAGACGGAAAAAAGGCATTGGAAATCCCAAGTGTCTGGGAAATTTGTAAAAAAAAAAAATACAAACATCAACCAAACAAAAAGAAACAAACAAAAAAAACCTAAAAAAAATAATCACTGGTCTAACACGCATATTTGCATGCCAAGTGTCAGTGACATTATTTTTAAAATTGTTTCGCTAATAATGCCTGAATTTAGAAATTTAGATATTCCTGTACATTAATATACAATGATCTTGGAACTGTAACTGTTAGCAAGGTGTTTCAGGCTATGCAAGACCTGGATTTGATACGGTATAATTTCTGCACAAGGAGCCTGATTCAAACCAAGACAATGTTCCCAAGACAACCAAGACAGTGTTCAATTGTCAATTTTCACGCTATTTCTCCATGACCTTGTTTTTTGGGCAGTGAGTGTAAGAATTTAAATGCATCTTCCCACCCCTGCCTTGTGATGGGGAAGGCTCAAAGGAAAGTGTTGGCTATTATTGTTTGTTTCTCTTGAACATCCCATGGAGATTTCAAGTCTATTTACTGCAGTAGTTCTGAACCGACAGCTGATAAAGTTTCCATTACTGATCTTTAATGAATGGATATAGCTGGGGAAACAGGATTTAGCTTGCCTTCACTCGGTGTTCGCTGTTTCCAATCACAGAACTTTTCCCCTTTCCCCCTGCTTCAGCTCCTCCACTCTTTCATTTCTCACAAAAACTAGAGGGTCAGCTCTAGGTCAGGCATAGGTGGACACAATGCCAAAATACGTGACCTTGACAGCTTGAGTTTTGCAGATGGTTTCTGGATAAATTGGATTAAAACATTTTAATTCGCCACCTCCTGAGCATATCCATCCTCACTGTGGGACACTCACATTGTGTGGCTGCTTCCCCAATCCACCAAGGTGCACCGGCCATGCTTCCTTTGGCCTGCCCAAAAGGCCAAGCAAAAAGCCAGGCACTGGAGTGCTGAAGGAAATGAGGTTTTGTTCTTATTCCAGAAGATCTTTAAGCAACAGATAATTTTCTCAGCACTTTCACTTGTAAGAACCACAGGAAACCATAGGGTGACAGTGCCAGCAACGTTCACTTTTCTAGACCCTATCAGCCTCTGCTGCAAAAATCTTCCAAGAGAAACTTTCTGTGGCCCTCAGCAGTCATCATCCATTCTGTGCAACAAGATCCTGTAATTTCTGCCTGTGTTTTTATTCTCCTCTCCCTGCCAATGTACAGATTGCAGTGCAATAACATCTCAGGTTAACCTGTGCATTGAAAAATGTGTCAGCAGGGCTCAAATGGTGACAGCTGACAATCCAAGAGAAAAAGCAGGAATTCTGCAGACATTTATGGAAAAGCATTGAGGCACCCCAGACCAAAGAAAATAACAAGCAAGCTTAAACTGCTCTTCAGCTCCAAAATACTACTTTGAAGATTCAAAAGACCAAAATTTGGCTGTCCTTCCATATCCTTAGAAGAGTCGTTGAATGTCAGCCAGTTATTCCTGACATTGGCATGGGTTAGAGAGACAGCAGATCCTGAGTTCCTTGACTAGCTTATTCCTAAAACCACTTTCTCATAGTATTGGGTATAAATTTCAAGTAACATGTTTCTGTGAATAATCAAAGAGAAATGAGAAACCAGATGGATTTGGGCACAATTCAATAGGAAGAAAGGTGACAGTATATGTTTATAAGACATTTACATGATTGCTGTAGAAAACACATCTTTGTTAAATTCCCTGTATTACATTTAGCTGACACAACATAGAGAAAATAAATCCTTAGGAAAGTCTTGTTCTTACACTGTTTCTGCCTTGCCCAAAACTAAGCAGCAGTGCTGAAATCTTGCAAGGAAGCTCATTCCCTTGAGGTTGTTAATCAGCATTTTCGACAAAAATTTGGGGTAGCTTCCAAGTAAGACTTCAAATTTTTTATCTGAGGAAAACCAGACTGCTAAATTGCATTCTGGTTTTATAAGACAATCATTAATAATAATAACAGTAAAATGAGAATTGCAAAGATTATTTTTTCATGTGTTTTATTAACGTGAAGGTAAAATCCTCCTGATCAGATCAGCACAGTTGCATCAGAGATAAATTTAGTCCATTATTCAATTAATCCTTCAATGCACTCCTGTGGTCGAGGTAATACATTATTATTATCTCCACTCCTGTTATTCCCATTAGAGACATTAGTTCCAAGAATGTGAACCATTTATTGTTGAGGGTCCTGATCCTGTAATAGGATGTGCTGGCAGAGACCCCAGTGACCATAGTAAATCCCACTACCTTGAATGAAACTCATCATCCTTCATTAGGACAATTGTTGCAAAGTGCCATTACCTCCTATTGTGCCCACCCAGATGAATTAGTGCCTACACTGTTTAATTTAAGATGGCAATAATTAAACAAAGAACCTGTTTGCATTTACTGTAACTGGGGCACGTTTAATTGACCACCCTGCTTTGGGGAACATCCACGCAAACAAGGATGAGGAAAACAAGCAATACTGAGTGTCAAAACAGGAGTGCTCTCAGCCAGCACGCTCCACTTCCCCGCTCACCAGGTCAATGCACTGACTACTTTTAAGGTGGTGGTAGTAACCTTTTACCTCTTCAAATAAGTGATGAAACAATTCTCCTATTAGACAGTTGATCCACCTGCATTCATGTACTAATTTGCATCAGGTCTGTCCTTTTAAAGAGCATGGAATGGTTTGGGTTGGAAGGGACTTTTAAAGGTTATCTAGTCCAACCCCTGCTGCAGTGAGCGGGGACATGAACTGGATCAGAGCCCCATTCGACCTGAACTTGAATCTCCAGACTGTTCCCACTTTACTGTATTTTGACCCATCTTTTGGAGTGATCTTAGCTGGATTTCTTTGGGGTGTGTTAACCAGATTCCTTTCGGATGACACTTAAAGATGTGCTCCAGGACCATTCAAAAGCTGTGACCACTGACAAGTATTCAGTCTGTAAAGCCGGACTAGAGCCACCTAAGGGAACCCCCTTGGAATATACACAGTGTGGACACAGAATGCTCAGCCACAGCTGTATTGTTCTGTGGCTCATGCTATTTACAAATGCAGAACAATCCACTGTCTCACCCTGCTGACCCTCAGCCAACTCCAGTGAAAAGAATATTGCATGAACCGGTCAAGCTGATTTCAGTACTGTCACAGGGCTGCTAGCATGGGCACCTACCCATTCTGAGCCAGCTCAATATCCCAGCTCTTTCAAGATTGGTCTCCAAACAGCTATTAGGCAGCCCGGGAACCTTAGCTGCAAACACAAAAATTCAGTAAGAAGCAATTCTGCTCGCTAGTTAAACTGCAAAGATCAAATAATAATAGCAAGCAATGCAGGAATGCCATATAATTTATTCATTAGCATTGCTAACATGGAAAATGTTTCCTTTCCAGTGATGAATCTCACTCATTACACTTTGAATATAGGAGAACATATTCAGAATGTTGTGTCAAACATACAAGTACATACTGTATATTTAAAGTAACACGGAAAATGGCCAATTTTGAAATATTTTAGAAAAGAAGGCTTTTCTATTGCCACATATATTGTACACAGATGTTCAATACATTTTCTGAAGTATAATGTATATCAAACATATAGGAAACCTTCCTCTGGCCTTTTTATACCCCACCTTCTTATACCAGCCAGATTAATGTTGTTAGTAAAAGACCCAAGGGCAATAGATCCGTGGGGTGATCCTTGGAATACCTTGTGCTCCAGGCTGAACGATGCTCCCTAACATTTGGAGACCCATCAGGTTTTGCAACTGGTAGAAAATTACCTCAGACAGAGCTGTAATTTCTTTTTATTACAATTCTTGCTGGAAACTGGCCCTTTTAGCAGAACGAAAAACAAAATAATGAGCCTGTCTTTTTAATCCCCGAGAGGACCGGTTAATTTACGTTCACTCACTGTTCAGTTTTCATGGATCCTAAAATTTGCACAGGGCCTCAGGGTCTGCTCTGTTCCATGATTAAGTGAAGCAAAAAGCCAGAAATGGTGTTCTACAGCTCCTCACTTACAATCTGCTTACAAACAGTAGATCACTCCGTGGTGTACAAGAACAAATACATTTTCCTCCTGTCACTAACTAACTCGGACAAATGCTTATTTACCACAATCTAACAGACCATGGAGACATCAAGTTCTGCAGTGGGCAGGTCATTCCTAGCTCTAGCACTAAAGCTCCATGTAAATTTTGAGATACTGTCTTCAATCTCTCCACTGTAGATTCCCTTCCCCCTCACACTAATGAGAACTACGCTTTTTTCACAGTGGAATCCCTCACTGAATAGTTCAAAACAAACTATTGCACTACATGAATACACTTCATAACCCCTGGAGGGAGTGACAGTTTGATTTAGAAGACAAGTGTTTCTATGCTTTGATTTCTATATCTTCCCCCTCTCTATACCTACACACACACTTGTATGCATATGTAAATATATATACCCCTAGAAGACAAGTGAACCTGAGCTTTTCTTGCTAAATATCCACAGTGAAGGGAAATATGAGGTGTGAGCATGCACATCACCTCTTAAACAACTTACTCTGTTATGGTTTTCTTTGTAGATAAACAATGGAAATGTTCATTGCCAAAATCTATTAATGGCTAAAAGAGCCTTTACTTTGGTGTTGTCTGTAACAGGACTCCACATACAAACACGGAAGTTCCAGAATAATTTGGTTGAAGGAGCAATTTACTAACCTTTTACACAACATAAAGCCACCAGCATAAGGCAGGAATAAAAAAATCTGCTCTGCCTGCTAGAGCAGTACAGCCACAGAGGAACAGCTCTCACAACATGCGCAAGTGTGAAAAACACAAAAGGCAAAAGAAAGGAAAACCACATTAAAGAACAGCCAACAGTATACAAAGAAAAAAGCTTTTCCCTTGCTCTTGTAAGAAATAATGCCAGCTGAAATAGAGATCAAGTTTCCCATTTACACTTTCCACGGCTTTTATTTTCCCAACAAACTAGAGAACCCAAACATGGAAGATGACATGCTTTCTTGCTGAATGTGTTTCCCACGGAGACGTGCCAGGCCACCACATTAATGGATTTCCATTTCACATTTGCTTCTGCAGATGATAACAACTTTTGCCTTTGTATATACACCAGAATCCAAGCAAACAAAATAACTTCTGTGCTAGAAACAAGCAACAATATAAATCAAGGAAGGTTTTGGTTGAAGGAACAAAAAAACCCAAACATCTAAGTGACAACTGGAAATCTGTTTCCTAGAATTTACAAACATAGATAAGATGCTGAAATATAGGATTTGTTTCAGCTTATACAAATAAGTGTTTATTTCTAGAAGACAGAATTGCTGGAGAATAAAAAACATCCTACTGTAAGAGGCACATGGCTGATATCAGGCACAGCCCTTCCCAAGAAGAGATATGAGAAACAGACACCTCTATTTCTTCCTTAGTCATATGCAATTTCTTCAAGCTATGACTATTAAAATGAAGACCGAGCCATCAAAGTGTCATTGAGCTGAGGAAGAAGAAGGAGCTGAAGCTAAAGCAAACAAATCATGATCAAAAACAAGGGAATTTATTTTAAACAGAAAATTATTATATTTCGTATTCAACTTGCGCCGAAAATCTGACTGGAGTAGAAGAATTTCTAATTTGTCTGGTTTAATTATAACTGAATAAAGATCTTCAGATTCGATCCCTACCTTATAAAATCCTTTAGTGAAAGGACAAAGGACTAGATTATGGTCTTGGTTATGGCTGTGTAAATCTCTGGTAACTTCACTGAAATCACACTGCTATGAATATTTACGGTTCATTGTAAACATTTTGAGAATTGTCGTGGGATCGACTTTATAGAGCACCAGATATTTTAAATTCTGGAAATGCAGGCTTTGTACTTTCAAACACCATATGCAGGGCTTAAATTTGCCACCATGAACAAAACTTCCCAGTGTAACACAAATCTGAATCATGGAACCATAGAATATCTTGAGTTGGAAGAGACTCATGAGGTTCATCAAAGTTCAAATGCTTTGGTCAAGGCTCATAACACTCAAAGGGCATCTCTTAGCCCCCTGTTTCCTCCATGGGAGCTATAAGGACTCAAGACAAACACCTCAAACCAGCATCGAGAGGCATCATATGCAAAGATGGTTGGTCAGTTCTGATTAGGTCCTAGCAGCACCTTGGGAAGTGGCTTATTCAAGAGAATATAAGGCAATATTTTGCTGTCATTAACCCACTGAGAATGCCTGGTTCTTTCATTGCCTACACATGACATGCATATTTCAAATTGCACATTTTTACTTGATAATTATTTAATAAGATAGGGGTAGAGTCAGCAAATAATGACTCGAGAAGGAACATTTAATTTCCAAGAGTATCCTAAGAGACATTTCATTGAGGGGAGCCATAGCAATTACCTGCAAATTCAGTGTCAGGGACATTTCACTAATTCAGGACTCAGGAAGACAATGTGCATTAGCACTAGGAAGGTTGTAGATAGAGATAATCAGATAATGAACATCACAGTGGTGAATCTACAGACAGAAATTACACTGTTCTGCTCGTCTAAGATTTGAAATGCAAATTATTTTGCTGATTTACTGAGAGAACTCTTGATTCTTTTTAATTCTTTGCCTTAATTTTGTTGGGATGATTCCTCATTTACCTCTTGACCTTTGACAGATGTCTGAATTCGCCCTGGAGATAAGGATTTTGGCTGGTAGGCATTGAATGCAATGTACTTTCAAGTTAAGGAAATGTAAGGACAAAGAGCAGAGAAGCCAAGGACAGCAGGCAGTGGTGTTGTGCCAGGGCTTTTTGATCACTCTTCATTCATGAGTGCATTTCTAAACAGCTGGATCTGACTACATATTAATATTGTTAATACCAGGCCCTCTTGGGAGAGCCACATGCCAAAAGAGAACATCCCAGGTCAGTTAAGGCAGAAGTCATGGAATGCAAAGCAAATTAATGTGCTAAAATCCATGGGTTAGATCAGACTCCTGGCTGAAGATATCAGGAAAGGTTTGGAGTAAAACTGCACTGATTTGGGTTTTTTGGTGAATACAAGGGGTCAATGACCTGAATTGAAAATGGAGATAGTCAGGCTTTGAATCTGTTGTCCTCCTGGTCCCTTCCATGAGGGAAGTCCTTCTACTCACTCTGCACCAAAAGATGACATCGAGTATAAGAAACCTGACTTCCAACATCCCGTGCTACTTTTCACATTCCTGTCCAAAATCCAAACCACTGACAGACCCACGCAGGTGTCCCTAATGACTGAGAGATATTCTGCAGAGCATTAAGACTTCCCCACAGCTACGGGAACAGGCTGTACCTCTCTGTGCACAGGAGCACCCTACTCTGGGTGTACTCTGAAATTATGGGTGGCATGAATCAAAGTGGCAAGACCTGCCTCTTATCTGTGCTCACTTAAATTGAGTACTTTGTATGTGTACCTCTAATGTAGCTGGGTCCTATATTCAGCAACAGTGATAGAGAATCCGCAAGTACAAACATGCACCAAGTGATATTTCTGATTTAAAGGTTAACACTGATTCAAATTGCTTTTATTCTTCCCTCCTGCTGGGTAGGAAAATGTTCTTTAGATTTACTGTTCCGGAATGTTCTCTTTCAAGATCTCACTACTTTGCCCCCAAGATTTCCTCATTCTCTCCCTCTGAATTTGCAAGAACAAATTACAAATGTGATTATTTGCAAACTTTAATGCCTTTGATAGAAAAATACTAATAATCTTGATCCTGAATCTTATCATTGGACATTGGTCAGACAGCAATTACCCTTTTCCTGATAGCTACTGTCCTGACTTCCTTCCAATGCTAAATCACGAATCCTTCATCATTTTCTAATAGATTAAATGATTTGCTTTTGCTGAAAACTGTTTTGATATTTATTATACTCTGTTCATTGCCATCCCTCTGAATTGTGCTGGGAAAAACTTAAATGCTTTGAGAGAGATTGGATAGATGGGTAGATAACTGTGAAATTTTACAGTTAATATTTGAGAAGCGCCTAGAGATTTCAGAATAAAGGAGGCATGAGAAATGCAGAGATTTCTTGTTATGTTTCAATGCATGAATGCAAAAAGAAGAAGAGAGGGCGGGAAGAACCAAGTCAAATATTGTGGTAGGTCTCAAAAAGTCACTCCCTTTAATCCACGACTTCCCTGTTCTCTACCATCTCAACTGGCACTTGCAGAACCAGACTTCATTTGTTTCCTCTGAGATTTTGCTTTAAAAATGATCTGAATGGAAATAGGGATTTCTGTAGAGCACAGGTAATTAGTGCTGGAGGAATCTGATTATCTCTTTATACCCCTCCTCACCATTTGACACAATTCCACATAATAAGCTTTCCCTTGAACAAACCTGGACTGAGACAGTGTCTCCTGGGAGGCTGATTCTCCGTGTGAGGAGAAGAGCTGCAGACTTCCCTCCTCTACAGACACAGGTCCTTTTTCTTCACTTTTCTAGTGGTTATTGGAGAGCAGAAGAATAATATACTGCATTTAAAGGTAAAATCCCTGTCCCCTACCTTTTCCTCCCAGTAGAACTGTGGGACAACCAACTCCTTATTTTTATTCTTACTTTAATTTCCTTTCTATGCTTTCCCTATTTTAATTAAAATGAGATCAACAAGAAAACAAACTCATGAAAGCTGCACTGAATATATATCTGCATTATAGTTTAATAAAAACTTTAAAGTTAGGGTATTGAATAAAATTAAACAATTTCCCCTAAACAGAGTGGGAATTAAAATAAAACCCAACAGCAACAACAAAACCAGGAGAGATCATGATCAATTAATGATGAATATTGCATTGCTTTGTTTGCAATATATCAGTTCATGCCCAAAGAGATAATTTGGAAGATGGGGAGAACTATTAGGGGTGTCTAGGGAAATACCAACAAAGCCCAAAAAGCTAAACTATAAGAAATAATAGCAGGCAACAACAAAAGACCTTGAGGAACACGAGACTAATTAGAGAAGTCGGCCATGCGTTTTGTTATCACTCCATTACAATGAATGGAAATGAGGCCAGGGGTTGAACATCTCTGCTCAGGATCACCTGGGGAACAGGAGCAAGGAAAATCCTGATCTGCCCTTGTATTAGTTATTTAAGCTCAAAGAACTTTAACTGATACAGAGCTGATTTCAAGCAAAAAGACATAAAAATTCTCACTAAAGATCAGAAGTTCAGGAAACATTAAAAGAGGGACTGAATAAATAAAATTCCCACACACTTTTCTTTATGAGAGTCAATGAGGCAAGCAAGATAACAAAGGAACTTATGACGGGGAGAAATAACCATTACACTTCACAGACACTTGTTTAGAAACAATTTTCTTTTGCCAACAGCTATAAATGGTGCAAGCTTCAATACTTTTATTTGTACTTAAATGAGAGGCCACTTGTCAAGTATTTCCATAGAATAAACCTCAGCTCAAAGCTTTTGAATATAAGCTTTGCTTTAAATACGGTAGTAATCCCACCTCTAGTCAGCCGAATCCTTCAAGTCATGCTGTGCTGAACCACATCTGTCTCTCGAGATTCCACAATAAAAATTATTGCTTTGCGTTTCAGCAGCGAACAAAGTGATTCCCATGTACAGTTTGTTTGCAAAACACTTTGTCAACCAAATGGATCTTAAGAAACTGCATATTCTTATAAAGCAGAAACACCAACAGAAAAAAAACCCCACCCCACCCTCTTTCTAAATGAGAACGACAGTAGACAAACATGACAAACTGAAGCCAGTATGACTGCCAGCTCCTCTGGGAAAGACAAGCTCGTTTGCAACTGCATCAAAGGCAGCAGCTGGCCAGCCCAGCCCGCCAGTGGGATGATGATGCTGATCAGCAGTTTGAAGGTGCTAAAGTAGATGACATGGTGCTGTTTCAAGAATCAGGGCCTGTGACGAGTTTATCTGAGGATGGGCTGGTGAAAATGCCTATTGCTTTTCTTTCTAGCCGTTCTTCACAATGATTTTGCTGTTCCTGCCTGGGCTTCTGATAGAGGCAGTGTTTTCTTTTTCTAGACAAAGACCCATTGTTTAATGCTTCTGAATGCTCTGACTACTAGATGGGTGAACGGCACCCTGCAAGTGACAGTGAATGCCCTCTCTCTCTGTTTCGATATCCAGCGTGCAGATCTGCAATGCACTGCTCACTGTTGCTCTCCAAGGCTGCTCCCACATGCAGCTGGAAAAGTCGATCCATTGTCAAAGCAACAGCAGCTTTTGCTCGTCGCTCCAGAAGTTTGGGGTTCGTTGTTTCTACATTTTATGATGATACAGAAACATCAGCTGGTGTCATGGATTGGCATGGGCTGGATGCAAAGAATGAATTGCATTCCCATATCCAACCAACATTATTTTTGTTTCCTCTGCTTTCCCCTTCCTTCTGTAGCTTGGCTTAAGAGATCCAAACAGCCTTCATGCACAAGGGAGAAACATTTCCTGCCCAGCCAGCACATTTCTATTTAAACTTAGTGTTCTCAGGACACAATCAAAACAGAAGACAGATGTTTGATAAGTATCTAGTCTGGGTGGGAAGACGGTGATATATAAGGAAGGAAAGCAGAATCTTTCATTCCTCCCATGTGAAAAACACATTGGTTTTCCATTTGCAGTTGAAATCCAGATTGCACCATGTAAAGCTAGGCAGACAGTGCAAGTTTGCCATGGATTTCATCCTGGTTTTGGAAGCATTTTGATACTGATACCTATCTCAGTGTAGCAAATTTGACAGAATCTCTTGGCTAGATCAACTGCTGCTCCCTTGCAGGTCACTAGATGGTGATGGGGAATATTAAAAAAGCCCTTAACGCAGACAGCAAAGCCGCAGACCTTGCTGTAGTTAATGAGTGAAGGAACACTTGCTGCTCCCCACCATTCCTTTCAATTCTGCTCACGTCATGCAATCTCAGACAGCACAAATTGCCATCAGCGTGAGATACCAGGAATACCTCAAAAGCCACCATGGAGTTCAGTACGAGAGGTGGAGACTGAACAGCATCTCCAGCCTATCCTCCTGGGGTATAGCTTTAATTAACAAGGTTCTATATAAAGAATTTGTTGAGTTGGTTATTTGAAGGAAAAAAGTCCATCTGGGCTCCTAGAAACAGGACCCATTTGAAATTATATTCCTTTTTATATAGCTAGGACACAGCAGAAAAAAATGTCCAGAAGGGAAAAAAAAGTCTTCCTGAGATAAAAAGGAGCTGGCTGCTCTCTGCTGATCCTTTGGCACCATGCCTGCCAGTATTTGAGAAGAACAAAGCTGAGAAATAGAAATTCAGCACTGCTAAGATACACCCACTACCTCTGAAGCACTTGCACCCCACAGCCCACTAGAAAAAATCACTCCTAGGCCTGAACCCTTTAGTCTGGGAGGGACACAGGGAATGGGAAGCTGAGCCAAGTCTCTCTTGTTAAGATGAGAACTCCAGAAACAAACAGAAAAAATATTAGCTGGTATAATTTGTTACATGTTTTGGGGATGGGGAATAGAGCAATTCAGAAGAGAAGAGGGGACAACTCTCCTATGTTCCAGACACCCACCCAGAACTTGCAGAAGGAATTCCCAGAACTACCCACTCTTATCTATTCCCAGTGACTTGGAGCCAAAAAAACCTTCTGTCCTCAGAAAGCTTTTCTTCTCCATTTTTTTTCCTTGTGTCTGCTCATATTAAACTACCACAAAATAAGAAATTCTTAAAGTACTGACAAACTGGAAAATATACCAAGAAGAGCAAGGAGAAATGAATTATGAGTGCTGGAGGGACTCACTTGCAAGGAAAGATTAGAAGAACTAAATATGTCTAGCTTGGCAGAGAGATGACTAAGCAGAGAGGGGGAAGTGATAAATGTCTACAAATATTTGAAGGGCGTATACACTGAGGAGGCAGAGAGATTCTGCAGTGTGAGCCATACCAGGTGGTGGGATTAGGAGCAAAGGAATGGAATCGGAAAAGGAAAAAAAAAAAAAAAGAAAAACAAAACAGAAGAAAAATCCCTTCAAAAAGAAAAAATGCAGCTGAAGGCTACATAAACCAAAGTCCTCATGAAAATGATATATACCCATATCCCCCACACTGGGGATGTGGAGATTTTCTCAGAGGTAGAAAGCTCAGTATATGAGACATATGGGAGGACTGCAGGAGTGCTTTGTTGCTTGCAGAACTGAAGGAAAGAGCTGTGCCTTGATGCTGGGAGACCAACAGGAGCCTCAGTGGACAACAGGTGTCCCACCAACACTGTCAATTAGAGAGCTTCAGGCAGGACGTGAAGGTAGTTGTTGTATCCAATTGAAATCACAAGAGGAAGGTTTGTTTGGAATAATTTAATGACCCTGAACTTGGTAGAGCTACAGGACTTTATAGATATAGCCCAGCCGGATGATCCCCGGGACGCAGGAGGCTTTGGGTCTGTTAAGCATTCAAAATGATGATGGTAGATATCCTGAAAGATCAAGATGGAAGATAAAAGCATCAAATTCTTCCATCTTAATTCAACCATTACTGGTTTAACCAGGTCAAAAGGAGACAGGGGAGAATGTAGTGCACTCCACAACTCAGTTCCTGATGCAACACACACCAGTGCCCCTTCAGCACCTCAAAAAGTCAGGAACTAAATGTAGCCAATTCCTCTTTCAGAAAAACAAAAACCCCACTTGCCTTCCACTTTCAGACAGGGAGGACCCCAGTCACCACCACAGACATGGCCCCAGTACATCACTTCAAGCTCTCTTCTGCTCCACATCAGCACACTCCTCTGTGAACCAGCAGAAGGACAACCCAGAGATCACCTCCAAGGGCACGTAATTGAAGGTGGTATTCTAGACCCAGTTCAGCTGGATTCCAGCCAGGACATGCTGCTCAATTGCTTTAGAGACACAGACAGCAGTGCCTCCTCCTGCTAATACAGGAGGGGCAGACCTCGATTTTTGTCTTCCTGGAACTCTGTCACCAAGGTCCCTGTACACAGCACTTGGCTGTTTTGCCTGAGAAGGGGGTATAGGTCCAAGGTAATGCCAAGAAAACCACTGAGTCCTTCCTTGAGAAATGCATTTCAATTGTTAAACCTCTCCCTTGTGCAATCTTGTGAAGCCAGGCAAAAGGATACGGGAAGCATGTCAAGGTCCTTCCCTTTACCCTGGATTCAATTCAAAGTTTTATGGGAAGTCAAAGCCTCAGCTTATGTTTTCAGAGTACTCCATGTCCCCAGCAGAGGTTTGCAGGGATAAAACCCTATGCCTGTGACAGGGAAGTCTCTGTAAACAGGGTGATGGACATCTGCTTGGCACACAGAGCTAATTCTGTTAACACTGTGCTTCTGAAGGTGAAATTAAAAATAGAAGATATTTGACTAAAATGAGATTTCAAGACCATTGTCTGTTTCTCTAACAACTGAAATAGGGGAGCAAATGGAACAGCCAGAGGTCAGAGCAGCTGATGTGGTGTGGTGGAGCAGCTCGACTAGATAATAGCACTGTGAGGGAAAAGACACGCTTCTGTCTGTCCCCGCAGAAAACTGACACATTGCTGAGCATGGCCCTTCACACTTGGAGCACCAGAAGTAAAAGCCTCAGTACAGGGACAATCCCTGTATCAATCAGGTAGAGCACAATAAGGAAAAACTTCATTTTGGATAGACAGAGGTTGTAGAGGGGAAGGTGTCCAGGGATTCTAGTGTTGGATGCAAACCAAAAACAACCTTGTTTCCAGTAAGCCAAAACCTCTAAGTAAAAGATGCTTTTAATAACAGAACTCCCACCAGAAATTACACTGGTCAGCCATCACAAGATCCTCCCACCCCAACAGAGCTGGCTCTCAACAGAGAGATCCTTATCATCCACCAGAACCAAGTCCCAGTGTTCCGTGCTCAGGAGCCAATCCTAGGATGGAGAAGCTGTGATGACCTTTCCACATGGAAACAGGAATGAGGCATCCCAAGTCAAACACAGGGAAAGAGGTGATAACAGACATGCTCTTCTCTCTGCCCTTCCCAAACACATGATTCTCTGCTAACATAAAGGATGAGATCTCTCAGCGGAGCTGTTATGCAGCTCCTGCTCTGCTACGCCAGATGAAACAAAATGACATACCTTGATCTGGGTAGGACAGGCGCTGAGCCCTCTGTAGAGGCAGGCTGGGCTGGCTTGCAGCTGGGAAAGCCTTTTCATCAGGAAAAACAGCAGCTGCCATTCAAGACTCAACTGAGCCACTTTCAGCAAAGTCCTGGGACTCGTGGCAGTGAAGCTGTAAGGGAGGAGCCAGGTTCATCTTCACAAAACAACACAAATCCCCGTGTCCCAGCATGGCTGCGGGGAGCATGGTGCTGTTGCAGCTGTTTTTATTAATTAACCAGGTGTTTAACTTCAGCATCCTGGCTAAAATCCAGCATGGAGAAATACACTTCCTTTTACCCAGTTTTCACTCAGCAGCTTCATCCCGAGCAGTTGCCCCCACCCTGCCCTGGCGCAGTCACTGCAGAGCAGGTGCAGTGTCACCCCAGAACACGCTGCACTTCACCAGCAGGTGAGAAACTGCTCCTCAGCCTGCCTGACCCAAAGGCTCACGGAACCCACTGTGTAAACATAAGGCACTATTATCTCCCCTCGCCACATGGAATCACTTTATGGAATTTATTATTATTATTTGGAGCTCAAATTGAAACCCTCTGGCCATGTATGAACACTAAGCCTGCTTAGGGAATGCAGGAAGCAGCTAAAGTGGTGAAGAGGCAAAGATTTATGACAGTCAGGAAAGAAATTTTCTTTTCTAGCAACAAGCTTCACATTCCTAATCTATTTCTGCAGAGTTTGCTACTCTCTACCAAACTTCTGACAGGTCTTAAAGACTAACACTTACCATGCTGCAAGCTGTTCCTCTAAAGTCTATTTTATCATCGTTTATAACCACCTGGCTGGATTCCCTTGGTGGTATTTTTCACTCTTTCTCATAGACCCTAAGAGTATCCATATTGCTTACAACACAGCCTTCATCTTCACCTTTTTCCTTTCCTCCAACATCACCTCAGCTGTTTTTAACTGGGCTCTCTTTATCTCCTCCTGAGAGCTCCCCCCCTCTCTGATTCCCATTCAAATCATCACATTAGTGAGACAGACTGACAATGGTTTTCACCTCTCTCTTAAGCAGGATTGCACCCTCACCCTCTCCCTTAGCTTCAGTAAAACTTTCTTCTGTAAGAGCTTTACAAATATGTTTCTGTCCCTGATAAAATGATGTTAGGTAAGGATTTAAGGGGAGGTCTGTGAAAGGAGAAAAATAGCAGTGACAATGAGTCGTCTCTCCCAAATTGTCTCTCTGAAAGCTCCAAATGGCTTTGTAACAGCATGAAAGTGCTTCCTGATTATTGCCAAGCTGAGGCTCAGGAAAGCCCTGAGGGTGGACAGGAGAGGGGTAAGGAGTATATAAAAACCTGCAGGAAGAAGGGGTAGAAATGCTGTGGCCCCTCACACTCTCCCTGGGATGCTAGAGCTGCCCCTGCAGCAGAGTTTCAAGAACTCGGGGATCCATTCCCCCCTACACTAAAAACTTCAAGCTCTTCCCTATGCAGGAGCAGTCTAGTGGTCTCTCGGTCCCTGTGGACGCCCCTCATGATCTTCAGCAAGATTTTGTGGCAGAAGTTTCAAACAGGACTTATCAATTTCCCACCCAACAGTCAGATGCATATTCCTAATTTCCCGTGACTTTAACTTCAGATCTTCCTCTCATAACACCAGTGGGGCTGACTGCCAGTCCCCTGGCAGAGCATGTGGGCAAGACCTGGCCAGATGCCACCAGAGGTGGTCACAGCCACCTCTCGAGCTGGTAGCTCTGGCTGCAGGAAGGAGCACAGCTAACACAAACATCATGCTGTGTTCCCATGGCAACCAAAGTGTCATGTTCATCATCATCTCATTTCTGGAAGAAAAAAGATATAGGTCCAATGAAGAAAAACCCAGGAGTCCCAACGGGCTGTGCTGAGGCTGGGCAGGTTTTTAACGTCACTGCTGGCACCACTCACCCCAGGCCTGCTGGAAAGTGCAGCACCCAGCCCTGTGATGGCCCACGGGTTTGAGCAGGAGGCTGAATGGGATTCAAATGCATCCAGCCAGATGCAGACAGTTCATGTCCTGTGTGCTCTGTGTCACTTTGGAGCTAGGGATACACGATGCACTTACCACAGCTATAGAAGTTACCAAATGTTAGCAGGAGAGGTTTCAGCTCCACCCATCCTATCTCACACTTGACATGACCTGGGGATGATGGTCCTTATCAGTCATCTTTGCTCAGTGACTTATTAAACCCCAGTAATTTAGGAATCCGGCTGAATTTGGAATTGCTCTGCCAGAGGGAGCAGAGACCTTTGTGTGCGTCAAGTCTTCTCCTGGACTTGGTGAGCTGCCACCATCTCGTTGTCCCATGCTTTTCTCTGCTGATATCTCTGCCCCAGAAACCAGATCCAGCTGGGATCCAACATCCCCATTAACATGGATCTGTATGAGCTTCTCTGCATTGCCACGCAGATTTGTACATGGGAAGCTCCCCTTTCAGTTCCAAGACAAACATGCTAGAGATGCATCACTGGACAATTTTGGAGGTCTCTGATGGGTTCTTGCTTGAGGCATGAGAAGATCTAAGGCTGGAGGATTCATTTCAATCACTTTAAAACCAGTTTCATCAATTAGTAGATTTTTCTATGGGGAAAAGAAAAAAATTAAGAGGAACTTCCAGCTTGAAGAACAAAAAAGGAAGACTAAAAATTACATTTGAGAGAAAGCATCTTCCTGCAAAAGAAAATCATGCCTGTGCTTGAGAGGAAAAGGGGAAGCGAAACTAGGAAGAGAATGACAACATTCTATAGAGTGCTTGGATAAGGCAGGAAAAAGTGCTTGGAGCACTCCAGACTCTCTTCATCCCAGCACTGAAGCCAAACTCCAGCAAGGTGCAACATTTGGATGGTTTAGTATCATTGGAATTGCTCAATCAGGGGAAATATCCCTTGATGCTCAGGGGCAGGGTATATTTAAACAACACTGAAATCCAAAATATTAGTTAACTTGCTATTAATCCTCTTTTTTAACCCTCAGTTTTATTTTTATTTGGCTTTGTTTTCCCTCCTGGAGCAGTTTTGCTGGCCCAGCAGCGAAGTGTTCGAGTCAGATTTATACCTGTAACTGGGGTGAGCACCTTAGCTAGGAGATTGTCCATATCTGGAGCAACTTCTTTCTTCTTAAAGACAGACAGAAACCTCATGCAGGCAGTCTTTCATGAGAGGGATAAAGAGAAGCTACTTATAGCCATTCACTTGTGCTTTTATGGGAGAAGAAACCAGGGATTAAGTATGACAAAGGTTAAGGCAGATGGTTGCATGAATGTAATGAAATTTTGGTGCCTGAATGACACCTACGAAGGACAGCCTACAGAAAGTGCTCACTATTGTCCTGTGGGCCCTGGGCTTTGATCCAGGGGAGCTGCATTTTCTCCAGCTGATCTGTAGCACCACCTTGCTCAAGTCAATCAGACATTTCACACATTTTTTCCACTTTTGGGAATCCTTAAGCAACCAGGAGATAAAAAATCCAGTCATTTCCACTGCCCAGACCACAACTCTGAGCAGAGGAGAGAGAAATAAGTTTCAAAGCTCATTATTTCCTCTTTGGACCCACCCAAACTAGCAAACAGCTCTTTTTAATACAGGTGGAAATATCTGAGGGGACACTAAGGTTCAGCCTGGTGTCCTTTTATTCCACTCAGGCTGGGAAACAAAATACTATGCCCAGGGCTGAGGGATGGAAAGGAGTCCATCAGCCTGTAAAGGCCTGAGATCACAAATAAAACAGCTCTGGATCTCCTTAATTAAACACAGCAGAGTATTCATTTCTGCCTTGCTGAGTGCTGTTCCTGCAAAGGGAAGAGCCATTCTGGCAAGGTGAATGTGCAATTCCCTCCTCTTCCCCACTGGAGCAGCCAAGCAGGGCCAAGGTGGCCCCTGAGAGAGATGTGCTGCCTGTTTGCTTGCTCCTGTGCCTGGCTGCCCATGGAGAGGCTGCCAGGGAGCTGGAGTGTGCCAGCCAGGTATTTGCAAGCATGTGAAAATTAACAAATCTCACCCTGAGCTGGAAAGGGCAGATAATTGAGAGAATTGAAATTAAGAGAGGGGGAAAAAAAGGAAAAAAAGAATGTGGAGATGAGCCAAAAGGAAACACTTCAAAGGCCCATAGCCTGCAGCCCACATTAGTGACAGCAAAAAGAAGGGACCCTTACATTTTAATCAAAGGCAATTTTTTTTTAAAGGTATTACAATTCTGCCATGCAGGAGCTGTCCCCCTGCCCCCAGAGGTGCTGGGGGAGAAGCTGTGGCTTCCTTGGCTGCCTTCTCTCTGCACCGCCTGTGAGCACCAGTGAAAGCAAAGCAAGAGCGAGCGGGTGCTTCAGGAGAAATGCCTCGAGGGGAGAAGCTATGGGAACCCAAAGGAATTAGAAACACGACTGAAATCTAAATCCCAGCTTCCTCTGGCTGGTGGCTATGAACCCTGAATGCAGGATGTGAACTCGGAGCTGAAAGCCAGCTGAATCAGCAGCAGGAGGCTGCAGGTTGGCAGTCTCAGGGCACTGGGGCACGTGCCTGGGTAGATCTGAGTGGAGCAGTCAGGGACACAGATCTACGGAGTGGCTCATGTATGGAGACACAGACACGTGTGAGAGAGGGTAAGTGTGACCTCAGATGCCTAAGAAAGATGCTGGTCTGTAATCCCTGCCCTCCGTACAGTGGAGAGATCCTTGTCTGCACTGCCAAAACCCCCCTGCAGTCGGTGGGGTGAGTGTCCTGCACAAGAGACCAAACCAAAGCTTTTCTGGGGTGCAGGCATTGGGGTCTTTGTTCCCTGCTACGTCTTTGTGAAGGAAAAGGGGGAAATGGAAAGAGGGAAAGGAAGCAGAGCAGCACAAAACCTGAGGAAGATCAGAATAAGGCTAAGGGTGCCACAGGATGGAGAAACTGTCCTCGGGAAACATCATGTAATTGTTTCCATTAGTCTAAAAGAAGAAACAATGAAAAAAGAAAAAAAGGTTTGCAAAGATAAAGCCTCAATTAAACTAAAAAAAA